>CM060343.1:29663853-29678853 GCA_030674155.1 Stramonita haemastoma
TGTGTAATATAAGAGGCAAATGGTTTGATTCCATACGATTAGTGATACAGAAATCTTTCACACAAAACAACAGATCAACAGAGCACAAAAATAATCAATCACACTGTTTCCCCTTTCAGAAAGGAAAGTAAAGTGACTGTCTTTGTCCCCATCACACAATCCGTTTAAAGGGGTTAACTAGAAAGTCGAACACAGTTCAATCAATGACTTTCTAAAACCGTTTGTAACACTGTCTTTAGATTTTCTAGCAAACAAACCAACATCATTGTGTGCAAACATCTCATCTGCACTTTCTTCTTCCAGACTCCACTCTCCAATTCTGGCATTCATGTCACCTGCAATGACAAAATACACATCTTCCACCAGTTCATATCTTGTAAGAAGGAACTGTTCTAGCATTTCAAGGTTATTATCAAAAGTTTGATTTATGTAGTACACATTGTTCACAGGATGATTGTACATCCCTATAAACAAAATATCTTTGTCCACACCAAAAAGCGCTTTGCTTAGTTTGACACAAACAATATTTTCCAAACCTGTTTCAATAATGTTAGCAAACTGACTTAGTGTTTTCTTGATTAACAACACAGTCCCCCCTGATCTGCGACCCATTTTAGACAGCTTTACTGCTGGGTTGTGAATAACCATAAAGTCACTAAAATGTAGATCAAAATCAAAATCAGGGACAGTAAATGTTTCAACAAGGCAAACCATATCAAAAGAGATAACATAGCTCACAAAATCTGGGTCTGATAACTTTGTGATCAGACCATCAATATTCCAGGACAGGAAAGAAAGAAAACCATCTTTATGTACTACAGAGGGAAGACTGTGTGTCTGTGTGTGAGAGTGTGCAGTGTTGTCACTGTGTGTGTTTTGAACTATGTCCCAGGCCTTGGCCACATCCCTATTTCTTCTTATTCCCCTTGCCTGAAGGAACCGACTTCTTCATTCCCCATGCGTCAGGCAGATTGGACTGCCGCTCACTCGATCTGCCACCTCTGCCGCCCCGTTCCCTTGCTCTGCCACCCCTCTCATTCCCTCTGCCCCATAACTGCATACTAGCGTCCATTGTGTTGGAAGAAGTGGCTGCAACTGCTGTGACGTCAGGGGAAACCCCCTCTCTCCTTGCTGGGTGAGCAAAGACAGGTGGGGAGGAATTCGGAGAGCTCCCCTCTGACGCGTGAGGGTTTCCCCGCCACGTTGCGTTGCGTCACGTCGTGTGGTGCGGGTGTCAGAGTTTTTCACATGTACCTTGCCTCTGACGAAGTAGCCGGTCTTCCCCTCCTCCCTCAGCTCCCTCAGCTGTGCCGACTGTCTGCGGGTCAGGTCCTGTGCCACTGTCAGCCCCTTCTCCTTCATCTGAGACCGTGCGGCATGGTCAGTCATGACGCGCATCACGTCTCCCCACCTTTGAAATTTCACGATCATAGGTCGTGGTCGTCTGCTAGGGCCGCCAGGGGTTGGTTTTCCTAGACGGTGGGCACGTTCGATGACATCATCAGCCCAGTGCTGGTCAGGTATGTGGGTGTGTAATATATCACGCACAATCTCGACACAAGTAACACCGTTCTCCCTCCCTTCGACTTCTGGGATGCCAAGTATTTTCATATTGTTTCTTTTCGAGAAACTTTCCAAGCGGTCTATTTCCTCATGGAGCCCACAGATTGTCTCCTGCAGCTGCTCCTGCTCTGACTGTACGCTTTGGATAGCTGCACTGTTTTCATTTACAGTTTTGCCTAACTCTGTTACATCACGGCACAGCTGGGTGATGGTTCCGTCCATGGCAGACTGGCTTTCCTGAATATTTTTCAGGCTCTCCCCATGTCCCTGCACTGCCTGCAGAAGGTGGGAGATCTGCCCCTGCAGGGATTTTTCTAGAGAGGAGAACTGTTGAGTCAGTTTGTCTTCTAGTTTGTTAAAGAAAAGTTCCATCCTCTCATCCATGGGGTCAGGTCCAGGGTTCGTCTCCACATCTCCTCCAAGTGCTACTTTCCGACAGGCGAAAATAAAATTGGCAACAAGCAGCAGTGCTAGGGTACCGCTACTGGATATAAGTGTACCCAATGGTACATCATGTACCCACACATCTCCCGCTGCATAAACGTCATAGGTGACAGTTCTGTCTAATAGGCCTACAACTGTTGGCAACAAGTCTTGGCTGGTGGGTGGTAAGTGGGTAGATGTAACTGTCTTAGTGAAACAGGACACCACAGCCAGGAGTAAGCACACACACATGTAGTTGAGGATTACATCAGTCACTGTAACACTGTGTTCATGCCTTTGTGACTGGTTGCCTTCTATGGCTGATTGGCTTTTTTCTTTGTGACTGTCACACAGCTTACTTCTAAAGCACCCGATCCTGGCCCTCCACAACTCTAACGACACCATTTTTGTTGATATTTCTCATGCACAACAGTCCTGGAATATATTTGAAGCACAAAACAGAAACTATTCGGGCTGTTTCCAAGTGAAAGGATTAGACTTTTGTGCAGCTCACGTCAGGTTGACTTGCTCGGTCGCCATCTTGCGCGTGCCCCCCCCTCCCTCTCCCCAGTGAGAGAGAGAGAGAGAGAGAGAGAGAGAGAGAGAGAGAGAGAGAGAGAGAGAGAGAGAGAGAGAGAGAGAGAGAGAGAGAGAGAGAGAGAGAGAGAGAGAGAGAGAGAGAGAGGAGAGCGGACGGACGGACGGACGGACGGACGGACGGACGGACGGACGGACGGACGGACGGACGGACGGACGGACGGACGGACGGACGGACAGACAGACAGACAGACAGACAGACAGACAGACAGACAGACAGACAGACAGACAGACAGACAGACAGATAGATAGATAGATAGATAGATAGATAGATAGATAGATAGAGAAAGACAAACAGACAGACCAACAGACATAATAACAGAATGACGGACAGAGACAGACAAAGGCACACAGTCAGACAGACAAACAGAAACACACACAGTCAGAAGCCAACACAGTAAGACCATGAGACACAGACAGAAAGGCAGACATATGCATTTATTTATTCTTTTATATCGAGGATAATAGAATAAGCACACACGCACTTTTTTTACATCTGGTCCTCGTGTGTATGCATTTTTTTGTGAATATCCTTATGTGTTCCCACCGGCACACAATAAAGAGACAATAGCCAAAGAACTAATTCCGTCATTTATTTTCTCTTTACTTTTCACAAACAGTGGATTGAAGGTAAAAACACCTTTTTAGTAGTTAAAACTTACAGTTTAAGAAACCAACAAAGGCATTCTTCAAAGTTTTCTGAAACCGAGAACTGAGCAGAACGTAAACAAAGAAGTTAATTGCTGAATTCAAGCATGTGCCGATCCAAACGAACTGATACACAACCACCACGGTATTGTGCATCTTCTCATAGATATGGAGCCCTGGCACCAGCATCACCAACACAGCAAAACAGGTTTCAGGAAGAGCAAGAACAAAGTAAACACCGCAGATCACCAGCAACATGACTGTGATCCTGTTCTGTCCAGCTTTACTTTCTTCTGTCACCTTCCCAGTCATCTTCAGCCGTTGACGTGAAGCCTGGCGGAGATTGAGGATAGTGATGGTGCAGCAGACGATCATGATGCACAGAAACACAGGTAAAGCCACGACAAAAGAGTTATAAATGATGTTGTCAGCCTCGATGGTGGTTAATGGAAACCAGTCCGCGCCGTCTGTGTAAGCCATGCTGCGATTGGTGGAGGGGTCTGTTTTCCATTTGATGGTGTAAGCCAGGAAGGCGGGAAGAAAGACCAGGAATGACAGCAGGTAGGCCCCAACTATTGCTGCCACTGTGGGTCTGTCAGCAGAAGAAAGAACAATTAGTGTTTAGTTCTTCTTTGTTTTTATTATTTATTATTTAATATCGAGGATTTTTTAAAGTATTGCTATTCTTTTATATCGAGAATAATGGAATAAGCATTCGGTGTGCTTTTTTCATGCAGTCCCCGTGTGTATGCAGTTTTGTAAATCTTGTCATCTGTTCCCATACGTTCAGTTCTTTTAGCCTTAGCTTTTCTAAACACAACCCCCGCATACTGACCACTGACTATGAAGCAAACGTGGTGTTACTTCCTTAAGTTCAGTATTGTCTTCGTGTCAAACGCTTTAGCAGCAGCTGTTAGCTGTCATACGATTGAAAACGCGTACTGCCCTTAAGCGCCTGACAAGTCAGGCCAATGTAGCTGACACTGGCGTGGGAGAGAATGGTTAGATGTGTATGTCCTCTGAGGGGAAAAGGTAAGAGAACTGACCAGAAAACCGAAAAATAGACAAGGATAAGGGGACAGGGAAAAAGGAACCAGACAGAAACAAAGAGAGGGATAGAAAATATAAATCCCTAGCACATGATTTCCAGAAGTTTGGCATGGTGTTAAAATGTGATAGCCACCCCTCCCCTCATCCCCAGTGAAGAGTTTAATTGTCTTCTTGTTTGAACTTTTTATATAATATTCCGATTTCCAGTCTTTCACTTTAATCAAAGAGCATATCTGTTCATTGCAAATAATTAGCAATGTAGCAGAATCAAAGCGACACGTTATGTTATGGATACTCACATGTTTTACCAGGATGAAGTACTGGAAATGTATATGACAAGTGACCTTACTAAATAAAGGTAGATATTGCGGGGCTATAAAACCAGTTTTAGTGCTTCTTAAGCAATGATCACGTTAAGAACCCAACCGCCTAGAGTCATCACATACAAGAACATTTCTAGAATAATTGTGTAGCTTTAGTTTCTTATAAGCACCACCGTGATACCTCCACTTGCCTGTCTGCATCCCCCTGTATCTATTCATTGGATTTCTTCTGGTAACTCGACAGAGCTTAAAGGATCACCAAAGGTGACATTTTGTGTGTAAATGTGGCAGTGTTCAGTCCCCACCGTTAATATAACAATATTCGAGGGTGGTGTCTAAACACAACACTGTTGTGCCTCAGGTTTTCTTTTTTTAAATTGTTTCATCTGTTTCTACCTGCATAAGATTGTCTACGTTTCCAAAAAGGCGTAATGGGTTCTCAGTGTGTGCGCATGATGCTTTGTGTTGGTATAAGTATAGACTGGAATAAAGCCCCAGTAAGGTCTGTTACTGCCATGGTGCGTCATGAAAGTATAGCTGGTCAAGTTTGGTATGTGAGCCTGATGTCATATGCAAAGGCGTTGAGAACAGATGACAGAATTTACAAAACGATATACTCACAGGGACTGGATGTAAAGAAAAAACTCATGGGTGCATATTCAATTATCTGTAAAATAAACAAACAAACAATAAATACATAATACATAAACGTAGAATAGATAAATGAATAGAAAAGCAAAAAAGTAAATGAGTATCGTGGCTTATAGATTTACACATAACATACTCAGACAAGTACGTAGCTCTCACATAATAAAGCCTTTAGAGTAGAAAGTATTGTCAGTAATTGTTTTAAACTGAATCTTCTGTAGCTCATTCAAGAATATATATGCATAAAGCTACTATAATCCATGTCCTGTCTGTTTTTAGAAGCAAGTGGTCATCTCATTCATCACAGTGACCGCTGATGCATCTTTCAGCATGTGATAAAAAAGATAGCCACTCTTGATCCACAAATTATAGAGAGGGCACCTCATTCATACTTTTCAAAGTTCTGAGGGTTTGTTTTTTTTTACTAGTTTTTCCTTATAAAAAGCTGAAACTGTCATTTCATATGACAGACTCAGAAACCGCTCACAAAGAGAGAGAGAGAGAGAGAGAGAGAGAGAGAGAGAGAGAGAGAGAGAGAGAGAGAGAGAGAGAGAGAGAGAGAGAGAGGAGAGAGAGAGAGAGAGAGAGAGAAATGAAATGAAATGAAATGAAATGAAATGAAAATGTTTTTATTGAACATCAGCCTTGGGCCACAATTCAAAACGAAGTGGGAGATGGGGGAGTGGATGTATATGCATATAACGAATTTGTTCAAAGTCTCATCATAAAGCAACGGTACACACTTGATACAACGCATCTTTTTCACTATTAGATCTAGATCTATTTACTTTACATAAGTTCTGCCACTGTCTGTCTTCTTCGAATAGCACGGAATAAAAATGTTGCTAGCTGCACTGAACGACATCTACTACGTGCCTGAATAAGAAAAGGCATAGGCACATGAAGAAGATCTTTCAGGTAACTGGTTCGTAAATCTGTATATAATGGACAAATATATATTAGATGGTATTCATCTTCAATAACGTTTTTGCACACAGAACAGTTTTTATCTTGGTTGTTGTTGCTGTATGAGAGAGAGAGAGAGAGAGAGAGAGAGAGAGAGAGAGAAGAGAGAGAGAGAGAGAGAGAGAGAAGAGAGAGAGAGAGAGAGAGAGAGAGAGAGAGAGAAAGAGACAGACAGACAGACAGACAGACAGACAGACAGACAGACAGACAGACAGACAGACAGAGACAGAGACAGACAGAGACAGAGACAGAGAGACAGAGAGAGACAGAGAGAGAGACACAGAGAGACAGAGAGACACAGAGAGACAGAGAGAGAGAGACAGAGACAGACAGACAGACAGACAGACGGACAGATGGACAGACAGACGGACAGACGGACAGACAGACAGACAGAGAAGATTGAACACTGAACACTGAAATTGTTTAATGGTACCTTGGCCTTGGACCAAAATACACCAGGTGAGGGGGGGGCAGGGGTGTGAGTGTAATGCAAAATGAAAGCATTGATAAATTCATCACTTACAATGGCAATAAAGATGAAAGCATGGATACATTTCACACCTACGCTACAATGAAAAATCAGAGCATGGATACACCTACATATCATAGCAGTAAAAAATGACAGCAACATTAAAGTTCACACAGACCACTGCAATGAAAAATTAAATCATGGAAAAAATTTTCACCTACTATAGCAAGAGAGAGAGAGAGAGAGAGAGAGAGAGAGAGAGAGAGAGAGAGAGAGAGAGAGAGAGAGAGAGAGAGAGAGAGAGAGAGAGAGAGAGAGAGAGAGACAGAGAGAGACAGAGAGAGAGAGACAGAGAGAGAGAGACAGAGAGAGCGACAGAGACAGAGACAGAGACAGACAGACAGACATACAGACAGACAGACAGACAGAGACACAGAGAGAGACAGAGAGAGGCAAAGCGAGAAAGAGACAGAGAGACAGTAAAGACAGGCATTTACTATATACATACTATATTAACTTAACTTAATCCTCCTCGCTCGGGGTGGAGCAAAAGGCGCCAACAAGTCTCCTCCAGCCATCTCTGTCTTGGGCAAGCCAGCCGATTTCATTCCATGTTTTGCCCATTATTTTTATTTCTTCTTCTATAGTTCTCCTCCAAGTACCTAACGGCGAGCCCCTTTTCCTTTTCCCAGGTGGTGCCCATCTGAGTGCAGCATGTGGATGTCGGGTCTTGTTCATCCTGAGGACATGGCCCAGCCACCGCCATGGCTTTTGTTTCACTTCTTCTATGATGTTGTTGATGCCAGTCCTTTTGCTCACTTCTTTATTAGTAACATGTTGTTCCCAGTGGATCTTGAGGATGTGGCGAAGGCACCTGCTTTCGAAGCCTCTGAGTCGGCTTTCAATCTTTTTGTTGGTTCTCCACGTCTCTGAGGCGTAGAGGAGGACTGAGCGGACGTTTGAGTTGTACACTTTTAGTTTTGTGTTGGTCTGCAAGACTGTGGACTTCCAGATGTTTTGCAGTCTGTTGAAGGCCTGTGCTGCAAGACCAATTCTAGTTGAGACGTCCTTCTCAATATCACTGTTGGACAAGATGTAGCTGCCAAGGTACTTGAAGTGTTGTACTTTTTCCAAGTCTGCGCCACGCACATTTGTCTTCCGTGCACTCTTTGTCTTTACTTTCATGATCTTTGTCTTGTCTGGGTGGATCTTGAGTCCCACGCTTCTTGCTGTTTTATCAACTTTTGTGGGTTTTTCCTGGATGTCCGTCTGAGTGTGTGAGAGGAGAGCAATGTCGTCTGCAAAGTCACAGTCCTCAAGCCGGGATGTCAGTCCCCATACCAGTCCTCTTGGTCGGTCTTCTGTATCTTTCCTCAACAGCCAGTCTATGACGACAAAGAAGAGCGTTGGTGAAATCACGCAGCCCTGCCTGACACCGGTCTTCACATGGAACCATTCACTTTGTTGTCCATTGTGGTGCACACAGCACTGGTTGTCAGTGTACATATCTTTGAGAATGTTGATGAATTTTGGCGGAAATCCGTAAGCTCTGAGAATCTTCCAGAGTGAGGGGTGATGGATGCAGCCGAATGCCTTTTCAAAGTCGATGTAGTCGACGTAGGGTGACGAGTTCCATTCAAATATACATATTCCTTATTTATGCCATTGCATGAACAGACAGACAGATAAACAGACAGACATACAGACAAACAAACAAACAAACAAACAAACAAACAAATAAGAAGCGAACACAGAAGAAGAATCAGCAACACTTTTACACACGAAACAAACAAACGTTATTCAAATAACAAGAGCTACAACGTCTTTAAAAATCATCCACTTCTTTTCCTTCCTTTTCTTCTGCTTGTTCACTCATTCTCTACAACTCACCTATAACCCAGCAGTCTCTTGGCCTTCAGGGGGAAAGCCACTGACAGACAGCGATCCACGCTGACGATGACGACGAGGATTCCAGAGAGATGACCCAGCCACCAGCTGAAGTAGTCAAACTTGGTGTTCACCACCACTGTCCAGTTATGCAACAGAATCGGGTCCGTCAGGTAACAGGCCAGCAAATTCAGGACATGACTGAGAAGGTTTGCCAGGTCTGTGACAGCCAGCCAGAAGAGCAGCAGGTTGATTCTGTCTGACAGACCTTGCTGTGGGGCCAGGGGGCAGTGAAGAGAAAAACAGAAAAAAACAAGAAAACAATCTTTGATCAAAAGGTAAAGGGGGTAAACGTGTGCACATAACCTAAGCGGTCATGGAGGAGCGAGATGTCAGAGACCTCAGCTTCTCCAGATGTCAGCATATTGAAGGTGGTGTTGGTCTTCTATCCGTCGCTGCTTTACCTTCCCTGACCCTAAAGAAGACAGGTATCCATTTACAGCTGGGTGTACTGGGGGAATGTACTGAATGAAACTAAGGCGTGTATATTGTCAACCATCCACTTGGTAATCACGCTCGTTGCTGCTTAACATTAGCTTGGAGAAATGAGTGTTTTGACCACTGAACCATCCGGTCCCTAAATTTACTAGATTTAATCATGGCTTAACAGATATATCAAGGTTAAGCCGATAATTTTGCTTGTTTAGCTTGTTTCGCTTGCTTGTCAGATTGTTTGTTTAGGTTCATTCTGGTTTTTTTATAATTGTGTATTAGATTTATCACACACGCACACACATGTGCGCACATACACGCACGCACGCACACACCCACGCGCGTGCGCGCGCACACACACACACACACACACACACACACACACACACACACACACACACACACACACACACACACACACATATGGTAGGAACGGAAGTCAAAATTGACAAAACTCTATAGATATGGGGGCAGAATTAAAAAAAATACATTAATGTTATTTCCATTATTCTTGACATAAAGGAGTTAACAAAATAAATAAGATAAAATGCACTGGCACAAGCGCACAAACACACACACACGCACACACACACGCACGCACGCACGCACTCACGCACCACACACACACACACACACACACACATCACACACGCACGCACGCACTCACGCACACCACACACACACACACACACACACACACACACACAACACACAACACCACACCCATTCACAACCACACGCACACACACACACACAGAGATACATACACACACGCACGCGCGCGCACACACTTCCACACACGCTCACACCACACACACACACACACACACACACACACACACACACACACACACACACACACACACACACACACAACATGTTACACACGTTTGCAGTGTAATGGGATTTTGGCTGTGGAAGACAGCGACAGTTATTAGATGAAAACGAAGAGAAAATCTTAGGTTTGAGGCTGGATTTAAAAGTGCCATTAATAGCTTTTTGGCACACAGAGAGCAGGGAGATCATACCAGATCGAAGGACTACTCGGATTTGGATTCGGATTCGGATTCGGAATGATTTAATGTATAGGCCTTGGCCCTTTACAAGCAGATGAACATAACATGTCGTAATTAGAACATCAAACAAAACATGTAATTGTGTAATCACAGAGTTAAAGAAATCATGACATTATTATTCTGTAATCACAACATTTAACAAAACGCGATATTCTGTACTTACAACATTAAACAAAATCCAATAATTCGTAATTACAACATTAAGCTCTGTTTTCTAACGTTAAGTGCTTTGTGGACAAAAGTGGCAACTTTCATCACGATTGTTCTGTTTTCATTAGACATTAATAATGAATATTTAAACATACATGGATGTCTTTAATATTTGCTTGGAATCAGTTCTGTTCTGAGATCATTGTACTTTGGGCACTGAAGCAAAAAGTGTGCCTCACACATGATCGATATGCTTGTATGCCAATCGTAATTATGCTGATGACTGTACAACTAATTAATCATTAATCAAACGTCTAATTTAGTTGCACTGAAAACAAATTGCAGCCGTACAGCTCGTGAACACCTGTTCATCCCAGATCGAAGGACTAGATATAGAGAAAGAGCAGGTGCCATTGCTGGATGGGTTGAATCTAGGAGATCGAAAGCACAAGGTATCTGCAGCAGAGCGGGGGGAACTAGAAGGGGGATACAAGTGAAGACATTCACAGAGGTAAGGTCCAAACCTCACTGACGGGCAAAAACAAACCCTCCCCCACAAAAAAAGAAAGAAAAAAAGAAAAACGATATATCCATCTTCAGTTAATACTGATGTCTGTGTGTAACAATATTCCACAGCAGATAAGCTGGTTTCAGAAGAAACAATAGCAGCAACAGTGGTAGTAACAGTGATTCATGTACTCCATCTGCTGCTGCCACTGCTGCTTCTGCAGTTCCTGCTGTCTATGCTGTTTATAATGCTGCTTATGCTGCAAATGCTCTGTTTCTGCTGTTTTTACTGCTGTTCCTAATGCTGCTTCTGCTGTTTGTAATGCTCCTACTGCTTTGCTGCTTCTGCTGTTTACAATGCTGCTTCTGCTGTTCATACTACTGTTTCTGCTGTTCCTACTGCTATCCTGCTGGCTGTTTCTGCTTTTCCTGGTATTCCTGTTGCTTCTGCTAATACTTCTGCTGTTCCTGCTGCTTCTGCTGTTACTGCTACTGCTGCTGGTGTATCTGTCGCTGCTCAGGTGTCTGCTGGTAATCTTGATTGCTTTTTTTCAGATTCATGCATATGAAATTCTGTTATGTTTGAACCGAGTCCAGTTCCTAGAAAACTACCTTATATTTACAGCACAAATAAGAGAATTTATCCTGTGCTTCATCGTGGGGTTTGCCTGGAGCCTGTCATTATAGATACTGAAATAATATAATAGGGCTACCCCCTGGGAATCATGTGCTAGAAAATCATTTTGTATTTCTAGTCCTCCCCTTTTCTGTATTCTTTATTTATTCCTGTATTATCCATCATGTCTCTGTATTATATTCGTGGTCCATTCTGCCATAGTTCAAAGCAGACTTTCGGAAATAAACAGATTATTCCACATCGAATTTGGATGCGCTGGGTCGAATTTGTCAAGGTGTTAAACAACAGCACAATGCGTTATTGTTTACAAGACAGATAACTAACTGTGAATGTTGTCTAAGTGTTCGAAGAAGAAGAATAGAAAACAATTGGACATGTACTCTGACTCTCTCAATTCTGGAGTTATAGTGGTAGAATAATTATGGAAGTATGCATTGATTACTTCCAACGGTATGAACGTTTTTTTTTCAATTACTAGTGTAGTTAATTGCTCGGAGTTAGTCATGATCTGTGTTTGCTTCTGTCAATGTCGTTGCTGCTATTTAAGCGTGCGCACGCACTGGCGTGTGTGTGTGTGTGTGTGTGTGTATGTGTGTGTGTGTGTGTGTGTGTGTGTGTGTGTGTGTGTGTGTGTGGTGTGTGTGTGTGTGTGTGTGTGTGTGTGTGTGTGTTTGATTTGATTTAATCTTTTATATCGAGGATAATGGAATAAGCAATCTTGTACTTTTTTTATATCCAGTCCCCGTGTGTATGCAGTTTTGTAAATGTCATCTGTTCCCACCTGCACACGATGGCATACTCTTACGAAAAGCGGAACATGATTTAACGTGTGCGCACACGGGGCCTTGGTTTAAAGTATTGTCCGAAGGACTTTTGGGGAGAGTGGAGTCAGCACTGTATGTATGTATGTATGTATGTATGTATGTATGTATGTATGTATGTATGTATGTATGTATGTATGTATGTATGTATGTATGTATGTATGTATGTATGTATGTATGTATGTATGTGTGTGTGTGTGTGTGTGTGTGTGTGTGTGTGTGTGTGTGCGTGCGTGCGTGCGTGCATGCATGCATGCATGCATGCATGCATGCATGCATGCATGTATGTATGTATGTATGTATGTATGTATGTATGTATGTATGTATGTATGTATGTATGTATGTATGTATGTATGTATGTATGTATGTATGTATGTATCTCGTGGGAATATAATTTTGCAAATGTATGTATGTATGTATGTATGTATGTATGTATGTATGTATGTATGTATGTATGTATGTATGTATGTATGTATGTATGTATGTATGTATGTATCCATCCGTCCATCCATCCATCCATCCATCCATCCATCTATCTATCTATCTATCTATCTATCTATCTATCTATCTATCTATCTATCTATCTATCTATCTATCCATCCATCCATCTATCTATCTATCTATCTATCTTTCTTTCTTTCTTTCTTCCTTTTTCTTTCTTTCTTTCTTTCTTTCTTTCTTTTCTTTCTTTTCTTTCTTTCTTTCTTTCTATGTCTCTATCTATGTCTCTATCTCTCTATGTCTCTATGTCTCTATCTCTCTCTATCTCTCTCTGTCTCTCTCTCTCTCTGTCTCTCTGTCTCTCTGTCTCTCTGTCTCTCTCTCTCTCTCTCTCTCTCTCTCTCTCTCTCTCTCTCTCTCTCTCCATCCATCTATCTATCTATCTATCTATCTATCTATCTATCTATCTATCTATCTATCTATCTATCTGTCCCATAGTCTGGCGACCGTGGGGCACCCCTGAAGACTTGACAACCAGTTCCCTCCATTCCTCTCTCTGTTCTGCCTTTCTCAAAATCCTGCTGAGCCCCAGGCTCGTCCACTCGCCGACGCCGTCCTCCCCCACCCCACCCCCACCCCATTTCTCCCCCGGTCCGTCTCCTCTCCTTCCTCCCCGGACAGTGCCCTGCAATGCTGCCCCCCTGACGCATTTTTTATGCTAGGAATTCCTTCACTCCACTGTTTTTGTCTCGTTCCTGTTTTCTTCTTCCCTCCTTTTAGTCCGTTTTCTGCCATCTGGGTTCTTTTTTTTTGCCTGCTTCGATTTTATGTGGAAAGAGTTTTAGAAAAAAACAAGTTCTTCCCACGTAGAAGTAGTATACGCTGAGTCCGACTTGTCAGGTGCTCAACGACAGTTTAACGCATTTTCGCTCAAATGACAAACAACAATACTTTCTGTCTGACAATTTGTTTGAAGAAAAAGAAAGAAACCGAAGTCTGTTTGTGTCACCTTAGGTGAGTATGAGGGTAACATTGATATCATCATGTCTCATTCTTTTCGCATAGCTTCTGTTTGAGGTCACAAGAGCAGCACGTGTTGTGTCTTGCCCAGTGCTCTCAGCCAGAGACAAACACGCTGTGTTTTCTTGTTTTATTTTCGTCATGATAGGGAGCGGGTTGGCTCAGTGGTCAGAGCACTTGCGTTCCCAAGCCAGGGTTAAACAGCATTGAGCGCCGTTACCAAGTGGATGGGTGAGCGTTTGCGTTCCTAGGCTTCAGTATAGTCCCCCATTACACCCAGCTGTAAATGGGTTTCTGCTCTCTTTAGAGTCACGGAAGGTAAAGCAGCGAGGGAGAGGAGATGGGCGCTGCCCTCAATTTGCTGGCCCCTACAAAAGCTGAGGTCTCTGATGCCTCGCTCCTCTACGACCACACAGGTTATGGGACATTCTTACCGGTATCATTTTTCTTCATGCGTTTTCTTATTTTAGCGTTGTCGTTTTTTTTTTTTTTTCATTTAATGGCTAGAGGCTTGGGTTGACCAAATGGTAAGACTTTACGGAATCGGCTTTTTTGTAGTTTTTTTTCACCCAGCATCAAAATCAGTCGCATTTTGAATCCAGGATTATCTCAGCTGATACCTGAGATGCGGAAATAGAAATAAAAAGATATATATATATATATATATATATATATATATATATATATATATATATATATATATATTTATCTATGGACGAATTGAACTAGAATATAAATAGAGTCTCACAGAGGTTGTCAGGTGAGGTGCATCAGTACCTGGCATATGACTTCGCCTTTGGAGAAAACTTCTATTAACGTCTTTCTATAGGCATGATGCCTTTAGTGATAGTTTTAGGGAATTAGGACTATTATTATAAGAAAGCTGCTTGAAATTCTTTGTTTTGTACGTCACAGGATTTGGAATTAAAAAAATAATAATCATAAAAAGAAAGCAAAAAAGCCAAATCAACAGACCCCCTAAAAAAATAAAAAGAACAACGCACGCAAACAACCAAAACCAGAAAAAAGAAAACAAACACAACAAACACATTCCTAAACCATGAAGCCACGCCTAGTTTTTTTTTTTCAAAAAAAGTTACATATTAAGTTGGCTAAGCAATATACCAAATAAAAAAGGAAGTGAAACACATGCCTTAAAGAAAACAACGCAGCACATAATGTTTCCCGGAATTCCAACACACACTATGGCATGGCGGACATAGCATTTCAAGACTTGCTGCAGGAGGATACGGGTACTTGCACTGAAGAACGGGTCTGAGGT
>CM060343.1:29683853-29686353 GCA_030674155.1 Stramonita haemastoma
TTGTGCAGAAGTTGGCTGCGTTGAGCCTGACTTGTGGGCAGCTGCAAGGCTGCGAAACATATGTTCAGTTCTGACAGACAGAAGGATATGCTGTCTGAACGTTTGACAAAGGCAAGAAGGTTTATGTCGTTTTATTTAACCGTATGTTCTCCCTGTTCTGTTTCCTTTACACCCCATCCCTCTGTCTCACTGTAGTTTATCTAGTTTTTTCTTTACTTTGTATTCTTAAGGATTTGAGATTTGAACAGAGGGTAGGTAGTAGGTGAGCAGCTGGGTGAACTGGGGGATTCACCCAGCTGTAAATGGGTACCTGCCCTCTATAGGGTCAGGGAAGGTAAAGCAGTGAGGGAGAGGAGATGGGCGCCGCCCTCAATATGCTGGTCCCTAGAGAAGCTGAGGTCTGTGATACAATGCTCCCCAACAACCGTATTATATACGGGAACACCTTTACTTTTACCGTGACTAAATACTGATAGTTTGTGTATGAGTATTGCACCGGAATGAGTCCTTGTGGTGGTCTGTGACATCTCTGAGAGGTTTGGGATTTTTTTTATTCGTGATACAGTACACACAGAAGATGTAACTATATGTGCTTAGGCATTGTCTTTCCATTGACGGATGTGTTTCCTTTGTTTTGTTCATTCGCAGCAGATAAGCATAGTGATCATAATGCAGAAGTGAAAAAACCTGCAATTTTGTTTGTTTATATATTTCTTCTCTGTCTGTTTATGTATGCCAAACCATCTTCTGTGATGTTCTTGCCCGGCTGTCTCCATGCTGTTCATTCGGACCTATCTACTTCAGCTGTACCACAGAGCCAGAAATCCGCTAGGAACTTGGATTGCTAGGCCGCCATAAGCCACCAGCCAGAGGGGCCCTGCACTGCTACTGGGTCAGTTCAACCTGCTAAGTTAGTCCCCTACAGATGACTGTATGAGCTCAGTTTGCAGAGCTACACTGAGTCATTCACCCAAGGTGCTGCCCTCCGCTACGCCCCCCCCCCCCCCCCCCCCCCCTCTCTCCCACCAATAATCTGCCAATATGACTCCTTAGCCCCAACGGCCTAAATCCCAACTCACTACAGGCAGAGAGGTGTATGGACATCCCAAAGTGAGCAAGACTAGAAGTAAAACAAAAACCATGGACCAGCCAATCCGATACACCTGTCCCTTTCTGTATGATGATCAATGATGAGACGATGACCAAATGATGATGCTATAGAACTGGGTGGATCGGTGGTCTACAAGTAACTATTCTACCTAAAAAGTGACAAGTCCGATTTGAAAGTGTGCGGTGGTTTGAATCCCGTTTGTTCTCAAGACTTATTAGGCCATGAGTGGTGATCTGGGTCTAGTCTTTCGGATAAGAATATGAACCAAGGTCCCGATTGTAACACATCATTATTTAGCACACGTAAAAGAAACCACGACAACAAAAGGGTTGTCTCTGGCTAAATCATGTAGAAAAGAGCTGCTCAGATAGGGAAACACAGATGCTTACAAGAAAAAAAAAAAACAATGGGTAAGGCGCTGCACTTAGGGCGACGCGGTCTCCCGGGAAGAGCAGCTCGAATTTCACGTAAAGAAATCTGCTGTGAAATAAATTGATAGTAGTCGTAGCAGCAGCAGCAGCAGCAGAAGTAGCAGCAGCAGTAGTAGTATAGTAGTATAGTAGTAGTAGTAGTAGTAGTAGTAGTAGTAGTAGTAGTAGTAGTAGTAGTAGTAGTAGTAGTAGTAGTAGTAGTAGTAGTATGTGGGCTTTATTTGATTAATGTATTTTTTATTCTTTTTTTATATCGAGGATGATGGAATAAGCACTCATGTGCTTTTTGAATCCAGCCCCCCTGTATATGCAGATATTTTCGTGTAAATCGTATCATCTGTTCCCACCGCACACAATGGCATACTCTTACGAAAAGCGGAACAGGATTTAACGGTTCACAAGACGTTCTGGTGCGTTCGCACACAGGGCCTCGGATTATAGTCTCATCCGAAGAACTTTAGGGGTGGGGAGTGGAGTCAGCACTGATGTTAACTCCAGAGGAAAAATCCCCTCGACCGGGAATCGAGCCTGGGTCGTCAAATTGCAAGCGCAATGCTCTGAACACTAGACTATCACGTCCCCACTAGGCTGTGTGTTGTGTGCGTGTGTGTGTGTGTGTGTGGTGCGTGGTGGTGTTGTGTGTGTGTGTGTGTGTGTGTGTGTGTGTGTGTTTTGTGTGTGTGTGTGTGTGTGTGTTGTGGTGTGGTGTGTGTGCGTGTGTGTGTTTGTGTCAATCAATCAATCAATCAATCAATCAATCAATCACATTTTCAGATGGTACATTGAGTAAGCATCGATTTGCTTTTTTCCATCAAGCCATCTATCTAAAGAAAATAAAGAAAAATCAAAACAACAACAAAAATCAAATCAAAACAAAACAAAGCAAAACACCAACAAAAACAAAGCAGAAAATCCCTAGCAAACAATAAAGCCAACAAAAGAAAGAAAAGGGGAAAAA
>CM060343.1:29688853-29693853 GCA_030674155.1 Stramonita haemastoma
TTTCTCCTTTACTTCATTTTTTTTTTTAAAGATCAATGATTTTCCAGCAGTCATATCAATCGCCTCTTTGGCATATCCAAATTTGCTTGGTGTGTACCTATATTCCACAAAACGGTTGCAGTTTTATTGATATTATTTTACATTCTCAGAATTGACAAAATAAAGCAAAACAAAACAGTTCCACAACCTGCTCAAATGATTTGCGTCAGTTGTAAGCTTAGCTTAATTGATTAACTATGACACTTCAAGTTATGTATTAACAATGGTGCAGTGGTCACAGGCAGTAGGGATGGATAGCCGCGGGTTCAAATCACTTTTGCGTCAAAACCTGGATATACTGTAGTATATACATCCAAAAACAGTTCTGCTAAAAATCCTCCTGAACAGACTAAAGCCTGAAGTTGAAGAGATTATCAAAGAACAGCAGGCAGGGTTCAAAGGAGGACGGAGTATAACCACCTTTTTGAATATGACAATCCTCTGCAAGAAATACTTGCAACGCCAACAAGATCTTTACCATGTCTTTGTGGACTTTCAAGATGGCGTTCGACAGAAGTCTGGCATTCCGCTCTGTGGGCAACCATGAGGTTGTATATCATCAATGCCAACCTGATCACAGCCATGGAATGCCTGCATCACAAGGCAACCAGTGCAGTCTAAGGTAACAACAACATAGGAGATTGGTTCCGAACCACAATTGGAGTACGCCAAGGATGTCTGCTCTTTCCCACCCTCTTCAACATCTTCTTAGACAGAATAATGGCTGATGCACTTGAAAATCATGAGGGAACAGTCAGCATTGGAGGCAGGACAATCACAAATTTAGCTTTTGCCTATGACATTGACAGCCTAGCTGGCAAAGAACAATAGCTAGTCAGCCTGGTAAATCATCTTGATGAAGCCTCATCAGCATATGGCATGCAGATCAGTGCAGAGAAATCCAAGGTGATGACAAATAGTGTCAATGTATCAACAATGACGTTTAGTAGTAGTACTAGTAGTAGTAGTACTAGAAGTAGTAGTAGTAGTAGTAGTAGTAGTAGTAGTAGTAGTATCAGCATCAGCATCAGCATCATCATTATTATTGTTGTTGTTATTATTATTATTATTATTATTATTATTATTATTATTATTATTATTATTATTATTATTATTATTATTATTATTATTATTGTTGTTATTTATGTGATGGGGTGGTAGGTAAATTATCTCCCATGTGATTGGAGCGCCCAATCACAGGTTGGTGTTTCTATTTAGAGACACACCTGTGAATTGTCATGCTCTGTTTCCTTGGGTAGTGGTCGTAAACCTTCCGTTGCATACATTTCGCCTTCAGGGTGAAATGTAATTTATGCAACCTATGTTTAGAGGTCACATTCTAAACTGACTAGCTGTGCCGTGGTTCCCAGGTTTGTGCAGAGATGGGACATCAAATATGTCTACTCTGTTACATTAACTATTGTTATGATTATGATTGTTACTATTATTATTATTATTATTATTATTATTATTATTATTATTATTATTATTACTATCATCCTCTATCTATTAGTATAACTCATTGCAATACGTTCTCTCTTTTACATCATTACTTTTTTTTTAAAGAGCAATGATTTTCCATCAGTCATATCAACCGACTCTTTGGAATATCCAAATTTGCTTGGTGTGTACCTATATTCCAGCAAAATGGTTGCAGTTTTATTGACATTATTTTACATTTTCAGATTTGACAAAATAAAGCAAAACAAAGCAGTTCCACAACCTGCTCAAATGATTTGCGTCAGTTGTAAGTTTAGCTTAATTGATTAACTCTGACTCTTCAAGTTATGTATTAACAATGGTGCAGTGGTCACACGCAGTAGGGATGGATAGCCGCGGGTTTAAATCACTTTTGCGTCAGAACCTGGATATACCGTAGTATATACATCCAAAAACAGTTCTGCTAAAAATCCTCCTAAACAGCCTAAAGCCTGAAGCTGAGGAGATTATCAACGAAGAGCAGGCAGGATTCAAAGCAGGATGAAGTACAACCACCTTTTTGAATATGCCAATCTTCTGCAAGAAATACTTGCAACACCAACAAAATCTTTACCATGGCTTTGTGGACTTTAAGATGGCGTTCGACAGAAGTCTGGCATTCAGCTCTGTGGGCAACCATGAGGTTGTACAACATCAATGCCAACCTGATCACAGCCATGCAATATCTGTATCACAAGGCAACCAGTGCAGTCTACGGTAACAACAACATAGGAGATTGGTTCCAAACCACAATTGGAGTACGCCAAGGATGTTTGCTCCCTCCCATTCTCTTCAACATCTTTTAAGAGAGAAAAATGACTGATGCAGTTGAAAATCATGAGGAAACAGTCAGCATTGGAGGCAGGTACAATCACAAATCTAGCTTTTGCCAAACACATCGACGGCCTAGCTAGTCATCCTGGTAAATCACTTTGATGAAGCCTCATCAGCATATGGCATGCAGATCAGTGCAGAGAAATCCAAGCTGATGACAAATAGTGCCAATCCTATTTACAATGACGTATTTATAGATGATAAAAAAATTGGGAACCTCCATTGCTAAAAATATCTTGGAGGTATAGTATCATATGAAGGATCAAAACGTGAAATTCTCTCCAAGATATCTCAGACCACAGCTGCAATGACCAAACTCAAAGTCTTCTGAAAAAAGAACATCCTACCAGCTTCAAGATCAGACTGATGCGTTCCCTGATCATGTCCATAATTATTTTTGTAGGCATGTATAACATGGACCATAATAGCAGACATTGAAAGAAGAATGCAGGCTATGGGAATAAGATGTTTTCCCAGACCCCTCGGCATTTAATACTGTGATGGTACCAAGAGGAAAGGAACAGGTTAGGGAAAGAGTGGAAATACAATTTACAAGCAACGAGTCTCTCAAGCAACAATTGGGCAACAGAAGACTCAGGGGAAGGCAGCAGCTGACTAGTCACTCTTTATTAGGCTGTGCAGGGTTGACCGGATACCAGCGACTGAGCTCCGTCACGTCACCATCCCTAATTATATATGCATGCTGCGCGGAAAAGAAAGCACCATGAAGCTGCATCCCAATCGGCAGATTTAAGCCAAAATGGAGGCAAATTTGTGTTTTCTCATGCAGCTTCAATGGTAATTATCTCTTCGGCCGCGCAACAAAATTAAACATATTACACATGGAAAAAAACCGAGAAAGTACAAGCATTAAGGTGCACCAATGCTTGTTGCACAACAATAATCTGTCTACAAACTAGAATTTATTAAAACAGCTGACTGCATGCACTGTTAATAGGTTCATGCTATAATTTTAGGAAATAAAACATTAAACATCTAACAAAACAAAATACTTTATGACAGAAAAAAGAAGAAAGTCATCCAAGGTTTCTATCTATGTACATATCACTAATCAAAGATGATTATAAGAGAGATCTATATTTGAACAGCGATGCAAAAACACACAGATCTATGATAATCTTCCGCCCATTCAGCTCTCTTCATTCAGACTTGTAAGCTACGACAACAGAGTTTACCGTCATAATCATGTTCAAAAGACGTCATATTCTTATGACGTAGAGATCAAGGCACTGTTACCTGGAATGGTACAACAGGGAAAAAAAAAAGTAAGCAAACAGAATAAAAGGCCTGTCACTGTTGTTCGAGATAAACATGCAAAAATAAAATTTTCAACAATTATATCAATGAAATGTGCAAACACCATGGCCTCCCAAAGCTATTAACAATTTGTCTTTTTCTAAATCTAACAAACAATTGCATTAAAGGGAAATATCTCAAAGGCTAGTCTAAACTCTCTCTCTCTCTCTCTCTCTCTCTCTCTCTCTCTCTCTCTCTCTCTCTCTCTCTCTCTCTCTCTCTCTCTCTCTCTCTCTCTCTCTCTCTCTCTCAGTCATCCGCACACCACACACACACAACACACACATACACACACACACACACACACACACACACACACACGCACAACCACACACACACACACACACACACACACACACACACACACACACACACAACACACACACACACACCACGCACGCACCACACACACACACACACACACACACACACACACACACACACACACACACTATGGGAGATAATCCCTGTCGCGCTAAGTCCCACACACTAGATCTACCACACCCGGTACTAGATCTACCCACCTGCCTACAATACAGAAGTCACATCACTAATGAAGTGAAAAAGCAGAATAAAGAATGCAATTGGATCATATGAAGAGCTACTAGCTTCAGTGAAATAAAAACTCAAGGTCAACTGGTAGGGTACATCACACGATCATCTGGACTGGCTAAGACTGTCTTACAGGAAACAGTAGGGGGAGGGAGACAAAGAGGCAGACAGAGAAAACGATGGATGGCAAACATCAGAGAGTGGACACGCCTTGGGTGGAGCCATCTGCTACGGACTGTGGAGGACTGTGGGGAGTGGAGGAAGCTGGTTGCTAAATCTTCAGAATTGCCCCCAAGGTCTGCGGGACTACGGGGCAGGTGAAGGTGGAGGTGAAATTAGCACTGACTTCAGTTTATTATCTGATCAAAAAAAGACAATCACCCAGACCCAAACCAGATCACCACTCGCGGTCTAGTGGATAGGGAAACGTTTCGGGCCCAAAAAGGGATCAAGACACCACTCACTTGCAGCCCTGTGATTTCCGGGCAGGTGTGCTACCTCTGGACAACTTATCCATACCATAAATTATAGATAATTATATGATAACAGACAAGGTACAGTCAGCTTTACCAAATAACCTTTTTGAAAATTAAATGATGCTTGAAAGAACGCTTACACAGATTTGAACGGGGATAAAAAAAAAAAAAAGATAATTAAAACTAAAAAAAAAACCATTGTTGTACTTGTAAAATTCAGGGGATACAATAGAGTCCCCTTTGATTTGCCCAACCTAACTCGAGGTTCCACTTCTGAATGCGCCATATATATATATAGACAAG
>CM060343.1:29701353-29708853 GCA_030674155.1 Stramonita haemastoma
AATCAGCTTTATCACAGAACCGTGTTTTTAATGTGTACTTCTGCAGTTATATATATATATATATATATATATATATATAATATATATATATTATATATAAAATATATATATTTTTTTTTTTTTTTTTTTTTTTTTTTTTCTTTTTTTTTCTTTTTTTTTTTTTTTTTTAATGCTTATCATCATGTATTAAACAAACATTAATAATATGAATAACTACAAGAATCTGAGTAAGTTTTTCAACAACGAGGACTGTCTGCTAGATATGATCAAATATGTGCATGATTCTTTTTCCAGAAGAGCAAGAACATAGATACATTACATAAGAAAGAATCTACATCTTTTAAGAATGTTAAATACGTTTACGTTTGGTGTCAAATAAGTCTCGTTCTGACTTAATGGCAATAAAGTTTTCTGATTCTGATTCTGATTCTGATTCAAACAATTTCTATCTGATTGGGTAGCCTTTGTTACAATATGGTATCATGCTGGCCCGATTCCGACACATATTTATTCTTGTAGAGATTTTGGCATCAATGCCTTAGTACTGGAGGTTCATGGCAAACGGTCCTAACACTGTGATACACGTCTCCTTGAGCTGGAAGTTTCATTCTGTCTGGCTCAACAAGTGAACCACTGATGACGTCGGTGAAATGATCAGTAGATCTGGACTGACCTCCCTCTCTCCCTTCAGCAAAAGCTTCCATATGACACTTTTAAATCCAACCTAAAGACACACTAATTTCAAACCTAAGATGTTCGCCTTCTGTTTTCATCTCTTAACCTGTCCCTGCCTTTAACATCTAACATTTCCTGCAACCTGCCAAAGCATATAACCTCTATAAGTGTGTGCACTTAGTGTTGGTGGTTGTGTGTGTGTGTGTGTGTGTGTGTGTGTGTGTGTGTGTGTGTGTGTTGTGTGTCTGTGTCTGTGTCTGTGTCTGTGTCTGTGTCTGTGTCTGTGTGTGCGCGCGTCCATGTGTGTGTGTGTGTGTGTGGTGTGTGTGTGTGTGTGTGTGTGTGTGTGTGTGTGTGTGTGTGTGTGTCTGTGTCTGTGTTGTGTCTGTGTCTGTGTGTCTGTGTGTATCTGTGTGTATCTGTGTGTCTGTGTGTGTCTGTTTGTGTCTGTGCCTGTGTCTTGTGTGTGTTGTGTGTGTGTGTGTGTGTGTGTGTGTGTGTTGTGTGTTTGTGTTGTGTGTGTTGTGTGTGTGTGTGTGTGTGTGTGTGTGTGTTGTGTTGTGTGTTGTGGTGTGTGTGTGGTGTGTGTGGTGTGTGTGTGTGTGTGTGTGTGTGTGTGTGTGTGTGCGTGTGTGTGTGTGTCTGTGCGCGCGCATGTGGGTGTGCGTATGTGTGTGTGTGTATTCGAATTTTCTAAAACTATTGATTGTCATTGATTGCTTGTGTATTCTATAGGTCGAATGCAAAGTATTGATTTGTTTTTGAAAGATATAGCGCTATACAAAGTCTGCGCATTTTTTATAGTAGTAGTAGTAGTAGTAGTAGTAGTAGTAGTAGTAGTAGTAGTAGTAGTAGTAGTAGTAGTAGTAGTAGTAGTAGAGTAACAGTATAGTAGTAGTAGTAGTAGTAGTAGTAGTAGTAGTAGTAGTAGTAGTAGTAGTAGTAGAGTAGTAGTAGTGAGTAGGAGTAGAGTAGCAGTAGTCAGTAGTAGTAGTAGTAGTAGTAGTAGTAGTAGTAGTAGTAGTAGTAGTAGTAGTAGTAGTAGTAGTAGTAGTAGTAGTAGTAGTGTTCTTGTGTAGGTTAGCTCAGAGCAGGCTCCACAAAAAACCCACCCAAAGGGGTCTGCTCCAGCGCAGGGCTCATTGGGCTGGTAGCCCTCTAACAATATTACATTGCTTAGTGTTGTATGAATGTCTGCCTTGGGATGTGACACAAAACATGGGGGAAAGGCTTGGGCAGAGAGATGATCATGTTCGGCCTTTAAACAGAAAGACAAGAGTGCTACACACACTGGGTAGGCAGCAGTGTGTTTTTGTGCGTGTGTCTCTTTTAATTATTTAAAAAAAAAAAATTCTTTCTTATCGAGGGTAATGGAATAAGCACTCATGGGCTTCTTTACATCCAGTCCCTGTGTGTATGCAGTTTTGTCGACCTTGTCATCTGTTCTCACCGGCTCACAATGACTTATTCTTACGAAAAGCGAAATAGGATTTAATGTCTGCGCAAAGATGTTATGTGTGCTTTTGCACACGGGCCTGGATTTATAGTCTCATCTGAAGGATTTTTGGGGAGAATGGAGTTTGTACTGATGTTAACTCCAGGAAAAAAAGAATCTCATCAAAACGGGATTCGAACCCAGGTCGTCAAATTGCATGCGCAATGTTTTGACCGCTAGGCTATAGTAGCAACAGTGTGTGTTTGTGTGTGGGTCTCTTATAGACAATCTACCTGGTTCAGATTCAAGTGCAGACCTGCCAAAGCCTCAGTTGCCTTTATATGTGTGTGCATGCAGAAATGGAAACATGCGCTTAAAAACTGTTCTTTGTGTTAGTATTAGGTTGGTACGAAAACAGAGTATACCCAAAACACTCCAAGGATGCAACTACCTTCATGGTAAGCAATAACACTCATGTTTTTTTTCAAAATGTCACAATTGCTGAATCTTGCAGCACTAGATCAAAGAATATATATATATATATATATATATATATATATATATATATATATATATATATATATATATATATATAATATAAGAGAGAGAGAGAGAGAAGAGAGAGAGAGAGAGAGAGAGAGAGAGAGAGAGAGAGAGAGAGAGAGAGAGGGGAGAGATTTGGTGTTTTTTAAGCTTTACTCCATGATTTATGGAGCTTCAAAAATTACGCAAAAAACTGTCCAACTATTGTCATCACTATATACAGATAACAAAAATACAATCACATAACTGCAAAAAAAGTCAGGAATAAGTTCCAGCTATTGAAAATATACCAGAAAAGTATTTTAGTAAGTTGGGTTAAAGAATGCTCATTCCCGTGATTTGTGTCAATGATAAGCAAGGTAAATAGCCACTGTAAAAGATGACTATTAACCTATAAATGATGAAATATCAATAATGTTGTGAATCACAAAAATGAATAAGAGTTCAAGAGAAGCGTAAGAACGAACCCTCTTGAGACAAAAGGGAGCCAGGTGGAAAACAATAGAGAAAGTAGGAAAGTTGTTTCCCCTGCTGATTTAAAATATGTGACGCTCCACCACGAAATGAGTCGCTTAGCACATTACCAATTTCGCACTAGGAGCCTTTAAAGGCAGGTGGGGGTCAAGTTGTCAATTTTGTGATTTGATTGATTATTAAACTAGATCTGTTTATTTATCTTATAATGAAATATGAAGGTTTCATTTTTTTTCCTTTTGCTTTTAAATGTGTTTTGAAAATACCCAAGCCCTCATTCTGACAACCTGTTACTAAAATAAACTTGCCCGTTTCTCATTTTGTCACATCCTGCAGTCTATCATTTCAATTCGTAATAATGTTGCACAGAATTGTCCGATTTCAATCTGTTTTTTGTATTTGATAGCCACTTTATTGCACATTAATAGCATGTCAATAACTAAAATTGACCTCATGTGCACTCCGTCTCATTATGTGGTGGAGCGTCACATATGTCTGTTTCATGAAAGGCCACATTTAAAAACTATTCTAATATGCTTGGTTACCCAGAAATATATTTCAGCTGTGTTTGAATACACATGCACCTAATTTTATCAGAACATTTTTGTATGATTTCTTCTCTCAGATCGTGGATAATGGATTAATCTCTCACATGCCTTATTTTATTTTGCAACAAAGCCCAGTGTATGAAGTGTCGCAAATCTTGTCACCTGTTCCAACCAGAACACAATGGCCTAATCTTACGAAACGCGGAGCAGGATTTAACATGTGAACAAGATATTCTAGGTGCTTTCACACACGGGCCTAGGTTTATGGTCTCATTTGAAGGACTTGTGTGGAGAGTGGAGTCAGCATTGATATTAACCCCATGGGAAAAGTGTGTGTGTGTGTGTGTGTGTTAGTGTGTGTGTGTGTGTGTGTGTGTGTGTGTGTGTGTGTGTGTGTGTGTGTGTGTGTATGAGCGCGCGCGCATGCGCATGCGCATGTGTGTGTGAGTGAGTGAGTGTGGTTGTGTGTGCATGCTTGTGTGACATATTCAAGTTTTAACGTTATGCTAATATTTTGCTCATTTCAACAAACGTTATATTTGGAATTATATAGGTTTTTTTTCACATAACCCTTGCTACTACACTCAATGTATTATGATATCTCCACACACATAAATATAGAACATCACAAGAATTTGACACTCATATAGTGTCTATTTTGAAAGTTGATTGTGAGCCTGACAGTGGGTTCTTGTAGAGCTGAATCCTGCTAGGTGTAGGTCATTACCCAGTGATTGTTCAACACTGTAGTGACATTTACCATTTACATGATAATTATAATGGTTAGGGCTGACTTTGTGATCTTCATCAGCATTTCTTTTACTGTGGTAAAGATTTTGAATTCCTGGCTGGAAGGTCATGCATTCAAATTCAAGATTGATCACATTCTTCTACATTAAGTTGTGTGTGTGGTGTGTGTGTGTGTGTGTGTGTGTGTGTGTGTGTGTGTGTGTGTGTGTGTGTGTGTGTGTGTGTGTGTGTGTGTGTGTGTGTGTGTGTGTGTGTGTGTGTGTGCGTATGTGCGTGCAAGCGCGCACAAGCGCCTGTGTGTGTCTGTATGTGTGTGTGTTTGTGTGTTGTGTGTGTGTGTGTGTGTGTGTGTGTTGTGTGTGTGTGTGTGTGTGTGGTGTGTGTGTGATATTATATTATCACTTTAGATCATGACAGATTTACCTGCATGAAGTTTGGGCTGCTCTTGTCCCTTTAAAGCACACAGCCCAAGAGCAGCACCAATTATCATTTTAGTATTTTCCTGTCTGCACAACTTTGTATTTTATTTTACTATCAGACTGAATTTTTCCTACATGTTTGTGCAAAGTATAATTCACTTTTTTCCCCCTTGCACTAAAACAGCATTGCATAAATGAGCTCACTTTTTCGTTTCATTCAAAAACGCCTTCCATTCAGCCCCAAACCAGACCGCCTATTTTGGAATGAGCCTAAATTTGTGGTAGATAGAAGCAGTGATATACACAAAATGTCAGTAGTGCTGAATCTTGCAGCACAAGATCTCGGTATATATATATATATATATATATATATATATATATATATATATATATATATATATATATATATATATATATATATATATATATATATACATACATACTATATATATATATATATATGTATATGCATAGAATGATAAATTTGCTTTTGGTTTCTTTTGCTGTTCACTCTATTACAACTAGTGTTTCAAAAATATGTTAGTAACTTATTACAAACGTACAAATGCAACCAATAGGTACCTGCAATAGGAAATGTACAAGAAATGCCTTCCAATAAGTTGAATTAAACAATATAGATCTACATAGATATAATCCTTATCAGAGTTCAAAAGTTTATTTTAGAATTTACTCATATAATATTACCTTCAATTATAACTTTTTGTAATATTGCAAACTTTTAGAGACCCTTGCATTTAAATAAAACAAAAACAAAAAAAACATGATCTTTGCTGATTGTTGACAATGCAGCAACCATCTGCCCCTGCTGTGTAGTATTCACGGAATTCTCTTGTGAGACATAATTAATATTGATATATTCTAGAAGTGTATTTTTGTTTAATACAGTGCATGGCATTTACTTTTATATAGCCATGTACAAGGACATAAGGACGGATCAGGTCGTGTTCACAGCACTTGCTTTCCTCCAGCCAATGTTATGCAGCACGAAATGTCGCTACCAGGTGAATGGGTGACCCATTGCGCACCTTGGTATCAGTACAGTCCCTCAGTTCTCCCACCTGTCAAGAGTACCTGCCCTCTTTAAAGACAGGGGGGGGGGGGGGGTGAAGCAGCCAGGGAGAGAAGATAGACGCTGCCCTCAACATGCTGGACCGTAGAAAAACTGAGGTTTTTGATGCTTTGCTCCCCTACGACCACATAGGTTATGGGGCACTTTTGTCAGGGTGCAAGGGAGCACGCACGCACGCACGCACGCACGTGTGTGTGTGTGGTGTGTGTGTGTGTGTGTGTGTTGTGTGTGTGTGTGTGTGTGTGTGGTGTGTGTGTGTAAGTGTGCGTGTGTAAGTGTGTATAAGTGTGTGTATGTGCAAATTTCAGTTTTAAACTTTGGCAAAAATTGTTTTATTCATTTTGTTTATGTCATTTGAAATCTTGTCACAACTCTGGCCTATTTTAAACTCTGGCCTATTTTTAAACGTTGATCGTATGGAAGCATTGGGTTGTTAATAAAATGTATCCTATGCTTTTTTTCTGGTACATTTATAGATCATTATCTAATATCACAACGTTGCAATAATGCTTTGATTTTGAACTATCATTATTGTTGACATTGCTATAGTGATCAGCTGTTATTTCACTATGGTAAATATATTGACTTCTTGGCTAGAACAATCAGGTGTTCCAATCTGAAAAGATGATCTGTGACGCTCCACCACGAAATGAGTCGCTTAGCACATTACCCAATTTTGCGCTAGGAACCATTAAAGGCAGATGGGGGTCAAGTTGTCAATTTTGAGATTTTGATTGATTATTAAAGTATATCTGTCTATCTACCCTATAATGAAATATCAAGGCATAATGTGTATTCCTTTTGCTTTTAAATGTGTTTTGAAAATACCAAAGCCCTCATTCGGACACCCTGTTACTAAAATAAACTTGCCCGTTTCTCATTTTGTCACATCCTGCAGTCTACCATTTCAATTTGTAATAACTTTGCACAGAATTGTCCGATTTTCAAACTGTTTTTTGTATTAGATAGCTTTGTATTGCAGATTAATAACTTGTCAATAACTAAAAATTGACCTCTGGTGCAATGCGACTCCTTATGTGGTGGAGCGTCACAATTATGTTCTGTACAGGTACGTAGATCTAGCCTCGGGGGGACTCACTGAGAAGACTAGGACCACGCACTTGACTTGGTTTTCTCTCTGGACTTAATTCTGAGAAAATGCTGATATCACCTCACCAAACCTGCTTGTCTGCAGTTTGTTTTTTTTGTAATTGAATCTCATCATGCTATAAACGTTAAAAAAAAAATGTCTCTGGTTTGGCAGCGTGGGTTTTTTTTGTTTGTTTTGTTTTTTTTGGTTTTTTTTGTTTTTTTGTTTTTTGGGGGGGTTCATGCTGACCCGAGTTTTCGTTTTTTTGACACACTACTACTGTTGTTGTGACTTCCTGTCCAACACTTCACTGCTTACAGTGCTTGGGAGAAGGTCCTTGAACTGACTTGGTGATTCACTCTTCCAAGAGTAGGACATTTTGCTCAGTCTGTTTCCAGTGACAAAAGCTATGACTACATCAGTAAGGTGTTCAGCATTTTCATCCCTGCACAGTTAGCTCAGAGCAGGCTCTATCA
>CM060343.1:29711353-29716353 GCA_030674155.1 Stramonita haemastoma
TACTTTATGCACCTAATAGCAGAATTAATGAACATATGTTTCTCTATATACTAAATCATTTGGTGAGAGAGAGAGAGAGAGAGAGAGAGAGAGAGAGAGAGAGAGAGAGAAAATAGAGCGAAACACTTTTATTAAGGGATAAGAATAAGCACACATTATGTTTTTTTTTACATCCAGCCATCAATCAAAGAAAATCATAACAATGAAAACAAATCAACAGCAATTTTTTGAAAACAAAAAAAAAGAGAAAAAGTAACATAAACATCCGTTGTAACATTATAGAACTGCATGTCAAAATGGAGATTTTGTTAAAGAGAGTGAGAGAGAGAGGTCTTTTTTGGTTTCTTTTAAGGTTCACCCCATGATTAATGGAGCTTCAAAAAATGTAGCCAATCTGGCTATTTTTTACAAAATATGCAACAAAAAAATGTATCAGTCCTATATACAAGAATAAATACTGTACATATCATGGCAAAAAATTGGTAACAAATATTCCTGCTATTGCAAATGTACAAGAAACGTTGTTGTAATAATTTGGGTTATAGAGTCTGCATATTTATAATCTTTATAGGAGATCAAAAGTTAAATTATTTTAGTGAAAGATGATAACTTCAATTTATGAAACGCTTGGATAATAACAATGTTGTGAAACAAGAAAATAGGAGTACTAAATAAGCGTCAGAATGAATCCTCAATTATACACAAAATAGCCAGTTGGACAACTAGGAGTAAAGCAGTAAAGGTTGTTTCCCATGTCCTAATCAAGACTAAAGTCTCTGATGAAATACACCATCCTGATAACTGCCGGTTGTTTGAATGCAAATTCATGTGTGTGTGTGTGTGTGTGTGTGTGGTGCGTGCGTGCGTGCGTGCGTGCGTGGTGTGGTGTGGTGGTGCGTGCGTGTGTGTGTGTGGTGTGTGTGTGTGTGCGTGCGTGTGTGTGCTGTGTGTGTGTGCGGCGGTGTGTGTGTGTGTGTGTGTGTGTGTGTGTGTGTGTGTGTGTGTGTGTGTGTGTTTCTGTCGTTTCTGTCTGTCTGTTGTTGTCTGTCTGTCTGTCTGTCTGTATATCTATATTTCGGTTAACCTCTCCCTTATGTTTTACTCATTTTTACAACAGTTTTTTGGGGGCAGTTTTTAAAATCTTGTCACAAAACTCTGACTGCTACACTCACTATGTAGCAGACTATCTCTGGAGAAAAATAGAGCATTAACAAAGCACATTTAGTGGTGGTATGCCATTTCCTGAACCCTCTAGCACCTGGATGTACTTCTAGGCTAATGAAAATTATTTCCTGTGAAAAAGTTAATGATGAATACACTAAACTAGCACATTCCTCTTGGCAGTTTGAATACAAATTTATGAAAAACTGGTGAAGTTAGAAGAATTATCATATTTTATAAGAGTGGCTTTTGAGGGTATACATACACATTTTCTCTGAAACAGCAGTTTATTATGGAATAATTGTGATGGTTATACAGATGACTACTCTATAGCGTTCACTTGTAGTCAAGTGTGTTCTTGTCATTTGGGAGATTAATGGTATAGCCATCCAGCTGGGAGTAATGGTCAACTTTGAAGCAAATTTCTTCACTTCTTCTGGTATGACATCAACAAGATGTTGACCAAGGAGCTCAGCCAGCAAATCTTATCCTCTGTATTGTCACCCACACTGTATCTGGCTAGAAGCTGGGCTAAAGGAATGTCATCTTCTGCTAGTGTTTCTTGTTGTAGACTTGCCATAGGGTGTCATCCTCCATGACACTCATACTTCCACTTATTGATGGTGTCTCATGCAGCTGGTGCACCTCACACTGTTTTGCCTTCTTCACCACTTGTATTTGGCCTTGATGAGCATTTCTTCATCCTTTCCTTCTTCAGTATCATCATTTGATGGCATTCACTCATTCCCACTGCCCTCAGAAAGATTAAAGTCACTGTCATTACCAGTCACCAACCGAAAACTTTTGTCCCAGGAATTTTTGCTGCTATGCAGAAAGACAATTACGTGCAGATTTAAGTTCTTTTTCTTCATTAAATACACATATCCATAATTAATAACAAACTTTTGTTCACCCCACACACACACACACACACACACCACACACACACACAAACACACACAAAACACACACACACACACACACACACACACACACACACACACCACACACACACACACACACACACACACACACACACACACACTACAAACACAGCAGAAAACACTAATCTTTTCTAAAACGAAAGAAAAAATGATGTAGAAGCATTATAAATTAAGTTTGATATAAAAATATTGCTTCAAAAGAATAATCAAATTCAGCTAATACATTTTTTTAAAAGAGCTTTTGCAACGACTAAGACTATTCTTATCATAACTGATAAATTTTGGACAAGTTACCTTTCCCTGAAGATTCCACAAAAGCCATTCCTATCAAATATGATAAACTAACTTTAATGCCCTGTATTTTTTAAGAATATGCTGCATCATATGAAATAATTAATGTTGTGATTCTATATATACTATTGATTTTGATAAGCCCAAATAAAAGTAAATGAGTATTCACATGTGTGTATACCACGAGGCTCAAACTCAAGTGATTGCTTTCTCCTTGCAGTCTCTGTAGAAAGTGTACAGAAAAACCGATGCCATGCTGAGGACTGGGTCCCTGGCACAGCTGGACTGCTTGCCTGTCTAGAGATGGCTATCTGTGAGAGAAGGGTCAGTGTCCACTTAGGTGGCTACCAGGGGACTCTTATTGGGTTTATCATATCTGTAAGCTTTGGTGCTAGAGGGTTAAAGCAAATTTCATATATTTTAGAATGTTGTTTGTTGGGCAAGCATTGGGTTTTAGTACACAGCTACCCATGCAATACCTTAACTGTTAATATTAAGGGACATTGAAGTATTCTATTCGGCTCATGTTTTTTTTTTTTTTTTCAAACATGATCTATAGGGTTTGTTGACGATGGAGTAACCATCTGCCTTGACTGTACAGTATTTGCATGATTTTCTTGTCAAATATAATCAATCTTGATATACTAGAGGTTTCTTTTTGTTTAAAGTATTATGACATCAGTTTTTTTTAATCCAAGTATGGAGATATGAGTATAGGATAAGTGAGTGGTGAGAGCCCTCGCTTTCTCGAAGCTAATATCAAGCAGCATCAAAGATGGTTACCAAGTGTGACTAAAATTTGTAGTTTTCCAATATTGTGTATTTCTGAAATCACATGCAATGAATTGTTGCTCTTTGTGTGCTCTATAAGTTGTTTGTTTTGCTGGTGTATTTGTGTTTGTTTGCTTTTTGTTGTTTGTTTGTCATATTTTTGGTTAGATGGGTTCATCATCATCATCATCATCATCATCATCATCATCATCATCATCATCATCATCATCATCATCATCATCATCATCATCATCATCATCATCATCATTATCGCCACCATCACCATCACCATCACCATCACCATCCTTCTTCTTCTTGTTCTTGTTCTTGTTCTTGTTCTTCTTTTCTTTCTTCTTCTTCTTCTTCTTCTTCTTCTTCTTCTTCTTCTTCTTCTTCTTCTTCTTCTTCTTCTTCTTCTTCTTCTTCTTTATCTTTATCATCATCATCATTACCATCACCATCATCATCATCATCATCAATCTCATCATCATCATCATCCATCATCATCATCACATCATCATCATCATCGTCCTCGTCGTCGTCGTCGTCCTCGTCGTCGTCGTCGTCGTCGTCGTATCGTCATCAATCATATCATCATCATCATCATCATCAATCATCATCATCATCATTCATCATCATCATCATCATCATCATCATCATCATCCATCACCATCATCCATCACACACCATCCACATCCACACCCAACCACCCACCACCACCACCACCACCACCACCACCACCACCACCACCGTCATCGTCATCGTCGTTCGTCGTCGTCGTCATCGTCCGTCGTCGTCGTCGTAATCATCATCATCATCATCATCATCCATCATCATCATCATCATCATCATCATCATCATCATCATCATCATCATCATCATCATCATCATCATTCCATCCTCCTCCTCCTCACTCTCATCATCATCTCATCATCATCATCATCATCATCATCATCATCATCATCATCATCATCATCTCATCTCATCATCTCTTCTTCTTCTTTCTTCTCTTCTTCTTCTTCTCTCTTTCTTCTTCTTCTTCTTCTTCTTCTTCTTTCTTCTTCTTCTTTCTTCTTCTTCTTCTTCTTCTTCTTCTCTTCTTCTTCTTCTTCTTCTTCTTCTCTTCTTTCTTCTTTCTGAGGGAGACAGAAATAGACAGAAAGAGATATTGAACGAGAGACAGACAGACAGACAGACAGACAGACAGACAGACAGACAGACAGACAGACAGACAGACAGACAGACAGACAGACAGACAGACAGAAAGACAAATAAAAACAGAGACAGAACTCAAAACTCGAAATTTCAATGAGAATAATTTGATAAGCCAGAGATTTATTTTTATACCAGGCCTTCATGGGGAAAGATGAAACAAATATGAATAAATCAGTGAATTAATAGACAAACGGCTGTACGATAGCAACGAAATCAATCAAGAAAAACAGAGAAAAACAGGACAAGAGAGGAAGAGAATGACGATAATAAACCAATTGCATCCCACTACGGATACAATGTGAATAAAAACAGGACATCCACTATGAAGATGCCAGAGGCCAGTGAGTATAAATAGCTGTACCTACCTTCTAAAAATTCTGCACTAACATATCCTCTTTTCTATCAGTTTATTTCTTTATGCCTTTGTTCCACTTTTTTCTGGTCACCTTCATCTTTTCTCTTTTCTGCCTTCTTGTCGACTCTACTTTTTGATATAAAAAAATCACCTTACAAGAGAATAATTCTCTTATACCAAATTTCGATGCGAACTTGGTCTGACTCTTGAGGCACTTAACCCGCAGCGTGACACATTTTCGCTCATGTAACAAATAGCAATAG
>CM060343.1:29728853-29733853 GCA_030674155.1 Stramonita haemastoma
GTGTTGTGTGTGTGTGTGTGTGTGTGTGTGTGTGTGTGTGTGTGTGTGTGTGTGTGTGTGTGTGTGTGTGTGTGTGTGTGTGTGTGTGTGTGTGTGTGTGTGTGTGGAGAGGGAGAGTGGTAGACGAAAGAGGGGTAGTCAGACATTAAGTGCACATCACTTATGGGGATAAAAATTGACAGAATTTTTTTTTTTAATGAAAAGAAAACGCAGGATTTTAAGAAGAGACGGGTAAGAACACGCAACTGAAGTATGAAGAAGTGAAGAGCAACACATTGAAAAATGAATTACGAACACAGGAAAGCAAAATAATCATGAACATGTTAATAGAAACAACCTCCTCAGAAGCAGACATGTAGAAAAAAAATCTAAATCAAAGTGAAAAAATAGTTAAGTAAGAATGAAAACAATTAGACGGATGAAGAGAAAGGAAATACAGAATTTAAAACCCCCCAAAATGGAAAAACAGATGGAAAGAAAAACCAAAGAGAAAAGAAAAGCGATGAAAAAATGAAAAAAAGAAAGAAAGAAAGGACAGAAAGAAAGAAAGAAGGACAGAAAGAACGAAAGAAAGAAAGACAGAAAGAATGAAAGAATGAAAGAGAGAAAGATGGAACGAAAGACAAAAAGGAAAAAAAAATCAAAAGAAAGAAAGGAAAAAAAGAAAAAAAAGAAAAGAAAGAAATAAAAAACGAAAGTATAGTAAGAGAGAAAGAAAGAAAAAAAGGCAGAAAGAAAGAAAGAAAGAAAGAAAGAAAGAAAGAAAGAAGAAAGAAAGAAAAGAAAGAAAGAAAAGAAAGAAAGAAAGAAAGAAAGAAAGAAAGAAAAAAAGAAGACAGACAGACAGAAAGATACAAGGATAGACAGAGAGACTGATAAACCGAATGTAAAAAAAGTACAAGCAAAGAGACAGAGAGAGATAGACAAGGACAGAGCAAACCAAGAAATAGGTTAGGGTCTGACGGGTTCAGCTGGAAACCCTGACTTCTACATGGGAGGGAAGTGTTATCTTTTAGATATTCTGGAAAAACAAGACATGAAATAGAACAAGAAAGAGGTGGTGGATAGAAAAGGAAAGATGCAGAAAAACAAAAACCTAGGGATCGAAAAGGGAAAATCCTGGAAGAGAATATCCAGAAGGTGGGGATGGCTGTTTATGCTGACAAGCTCTTGGCATCACCACAATTTGCGGGGGGGGGGGGGGGAGGAGGGATGATGTATGGCAAGAAAATAGCAGGACAGGAACGTCACACACCAGGAAAAAAAAAACCTGAAAACATACACAAACAGAAAACAAAACCCCAAACAACTCAATAAACGTACAAACAAGAGGCACCTCGCAATCCCCACTGAGGATGTGTCTGTCAGTAATGAGCTAATACCTGCACCTGCAAAGGCTTTGACAAAGGGATTAGGGTTTTTTTCTTCGATATTTTTTGTTGTTGTTGTTGTTTTTCTGTAGCCCCTGGCTTTGTGTGTTTTAACTCCTGGGGATTTTCTTGCTCTTTGAATTGGAGATGAAGGGGCTCCATCTAGTTCAAGAGGATCATTGGATTACAGGGGTGGGTCGGTTGCTGATGAATATGTTTCTGAGGTTGTCTGTTGTTTTCTTCTTTTTTTTTTGCAGGTGTTATTGTTGTTTTCGTTGTTGTTTTGTTGCTGCTGTCTTGGTACTGTTGCTACTGTTGCTGCTTCTGTTGCTCTTCTTGTTATTGTTGTTGGTTGTGACTGCAGAATGCTCTGTAAAATTAATGTTCCTGCTTTTTGTAACCAAAGATGCTCAAAAGCATGCATCGTTGTGGCTATAGTTGTTGTCCTAAATGTTGTTTTTTCATGTTGTATCTGTTGTAGTTTCTGTTGTTGATGTTGTTGTTGTCGTTGTTGTTTTTGTTGATGGTGATTTTAATTTTGTTTTTGTTGTTGATGTGAATGAAGAAAGCTATGTCGATATTACTGCTTTAAAAAAAAGCTATAAAAAAATAGATCCTTGTGATCATAGCTGTTATTGTTGTGGAGGTAATGGTTATGGTCGTCAACAATGCTGTTGCTGATAAAACCGTGATAGTCACGTTGATTTTAATCTTATTTCTGTTACTGTTGTTACTGATGATAGTAAGGGTGGTTGTGCGTGACAGGAGAGAGAGAGAGAGAGAGAGAGAGAGAGGAGAGAGAGAGAGAGAGAGAGAGGAGAGAGAGAGAGAGAGAGAGAGAGAGGAGAGAGAGAGAGAGAGAGAGAGAGAGAGAGAGAGAGACAGACAGACAGACAGACAGACAGACAGACAGACAGACAGGACAGACAGACAGACAGACAGACAGACAGACAGACAGACAGACAGACAGACAGAACAGACAGACAGAGACAAATAACTCTGAACTCTTTAAATCTAAATTCTGAACAGTTTTTATACGCACATTGGCTTTAGGCCACAATACACAGAGTTTGGGGGGAGGGAGGAAAACCAGTCTAATGATATGCAGGTTTTTTTTTAAATCAAACATACAAAACAACAGTTGATTCTTTGAGGATCATGATCGCAACAGCCATATCTCGAACAAGGATAGAGTTTGATACACATTCATGTTACAATGCATTCCTATTTTAGGTATCCAAATCTGTATCAGTCAAAATACATTTCAATTCAGGATCTGAACCCTAACTGTACATGCAAGGCTTTAACGCACCTCTCAGAAAACGATATGTTGATACAATATCGTCCTTTTATTCATAAAATGAAAATATACCTGGATAGATAATGACTGCGTTCTCTATTTGAGGATATAAGTAAAAAAAAACTGACAAAGATATATTGATACATATTCCTAAAAACGTATCTCTTAAGTCTGAGAACATTGAACATTCAAACACAATAATAGACTTCATTTCTAAATTTTCTTTTACAAAATCGACATACATTTTCCTGATCATTAGCGCTATATCTGTAAACATTTTTTTTATTAAGATGTAACATATTTAATATAGCTTGTGTACAGCAGCTTGGAAACAGTAAGCTTCCATAGATTTGATGTATTTTTTCCCAAAGATAGTTTTGAATGATCTATAATTTTCATACCTTTCTTTATTTCTTATGGTTCTATGCCACTCTTAAGTAAACACGTCCACTATTCTCTGTTTAAAACACGTGTAAAAAGGCGTCTACATCACCGGCAACTTGTGGAACTATACAATGTTAAATCCTGTTTCGCACAGAATTTCTCTAGGTTTTGATACCCAACGTTCTTTTCCATTTCTGTCTAGTTCCAATAGCATCTGGTAAGCACCGTATGGCAATCTGTTTGGACTCATTTGTAGTGAATTAAACAAGTATCTAAGAATATTTGTATGAGCGTTCATTTACATAGGATACTCATTTGTAGTGAATTAAACAAGTATCTAAGAATATTTGTATGAGCGTTCATTTACATAGGATACTTCCCAATTCACCACACACCATCGTATTTGATGTTCTTGAAATAACCTTAAAACCTCTTACTTGCTGACATGTTAACTTTTTCAACATGGTCCATTCTTTATAAACCCAGCATTTCTGAAGCGGATAACGAATAGGCTTAATGCCAAGATCAAACATATTAAAAACGTGCTTGCATTCATTTCTGTATATCTCTTAATTGTCTTTTAACTGGATGGCTGTTTTTTTCCCGTTTCATTCCTAGTTTCTGAGTACCAAACTTTGTAAAAAAACTTCATCGTAAACTGAAACCTAAGTAGCAATATTGATTAAGTACATCAAACTTAATACCCTTTTAAAACCAGTTTACATGTTTTACAACAACTCCCCTTTTCTAAACACCATTACCTTCTAAACACCATTACTTGATAATAACAGGATTCGTGTGTGTGTGTGTGTGTTGTGTGTGTGTGTGTGTGTGTGTGTGTGTGTGTGTGTGTGTGTGTGTGTGTGTGTGTGTGTGTGTGTGTGTGTGTGTGTGTGGTGTGCGCGCGCGCGCGCGCGTGTGTGTGTGTGTGTGTGTGTGTGTGTGTGTGTGTGTGTGGTGTGTGTGCGTGTGTGTGTGCGTGTGTGTGTGTGTGTGTGTACGTACGTGCGTGCGTGCGTGTGTGTGTGTGTGTGTGTTTCTTCTTCTTCTTCTTCTTCTTCTTCTTCTTCTTCTTCTTCTTCTTCTTCTTCTTCTTCTTCTTCTTCTTCTTCTTCTTCTTCTTCTTCTTCTTCCTCGCCTTCCTTTTTTTCTTCTTTTTCCTCTTCTTCTCGCAATTTTTCTTCAGAATTTTTTATCGACATTGTTCATCTTCTTTGCAACTTTTTTTCTTCTTCCGTTTCTTTTTCTTCTCTTTTCAGAAGTGTTTTTCTTCGCAATTTTTCTCCCTCGCTATTCTTCTTCTTTGCAATTCTTCTACTCCGCAGTGTTGTTCTTCTTAGTGGTTCTAATTCCTCTTCACCATACCTCTAGTTGTTCTTCATGTTATTCCTCTTCTTTTTCTTTGCAATTCTTCTTCGTTGTCGTAGTCATTCTTCTTCGCATCTCTTTTTCTTCTTCTTTGTATTTCTTTGTCTTCTTTGCCATTCTTTTTTCTTGTCATTTCTAAAAAGGTAATTCAATTTCGCCAGACAAGATTGATGTTGGAGTTATATGATCATCTTTCTCTCTGTCAGTATTGATTTAGAAAGTGAAGATGATTGAAAATAACCCAAGATTTTGATTTAGATTTCTATTTGTTTCAGAGAGAAAAAAATAAAAAAGAACAAATTTATTTTGAGAGAAATAATATGATTTAGATCCTGTGCTTGACAACAAAGAAGAATATATTCCATATCAAACTCGAGTTTTGATCTAACTCTAGAATCAATGGAAAGATGAAAAAGTACAGACTTGGGAAAAGAAAAAAAAAAAGTGGAAGAGAATTTGAAAAGAAAGAAAGGTAAAATACAAACTGTAGAAAGAAAAGAATGAAATATTGAAAGGGACAAAAAGAAAGTATTACAAAGAAAGAACGAAAGAAAGACAAAAGAAAGAGATTGAAAGAA
>CM060343.1:29738853-29746353 GCA_030674155.1 Stramonita haemastoma
AAAAAAAAGAAAGTGACACAAGAAAGAGGACGAAAAAAATAAAAGGAAGGAAGTAAGAACACAAAAAGAACAAAGAAATATAGAAGAAGAAAGAACGAAAGAAAGAAACAGAAAGAAGCAAAACAAGAAAGAAGAGAAAGAAAAAAGAAAGAACGAGAAAGAAAAGAAAAGAAAGAAAGAAACAAAGAAAGAAAGTCAGAAAGAAGACAGAAAGACATAAAGAGAAACGAAGAAACAGAAAGAAAGTCAGAGAAAAGGAAGAGACAGAAAGAAGACAGAAAGAAAAAGAAAGAACAGAAAAATGAAAGAAGAAAGAGAAGACAGAAAAGAAGACAGACAGAAAGAAAGAAAGGAAAGAAGAAAAAAGAAGAAAGAAAGAGAAAGAAGAGAAAGAAAAAAAGAAAGAGAGAAAGAAAAGAAAGAAAGAAAGAAGAAAATAAGAAAGAAAGAAAGAAAGAAAAAAAGAAAGAAAGAAAGAGAGAAAGAAAGACAGACAGAAAGAAAAGAAAGAAAGAAAGTAAAGAAAGAAAGAAAGAAAGAAAATAAAGAAAGAAAGAAAACATTAAATAAATGAAGTGGCAAAAAGGAAACGCGGATGGATGCAAACATATTGGCGCGAAAAAAAACAAAACAGCCGAATGAAAAAAAAAACCTGATAGAAAAGTAAAAATGATTAAGAAAACATTTAAACAATTTTTAAAGAAGAGAGAGAGAGAGAGAGAGAGAGAGAGAGAGAGAGAGAGAGAGAGAGAGAGAGAGAGACAGACAGAACAGAGACAGAGACAGAGACAGAACAGCAGACAGAGACAGACAGACAGACAGGACAGAGCAGACAGACAGACAAGATACAGACAGACAGACAGACAGAGAGATACAGAGACAGAGAGACAGAGAGACAGAGAGAGAAGAGAGAGAGAGAAAGAAACAAAGAAAGAAAGAAAAAGTTTATTTATATTTATTTCGTCTAAATTTGCATATATCAGGAAACAGAAGCTTTAGACTTGTCAGGATAATGTGGTTGTATGTATAACTCTGATATTTATCCTGTCATAAACTGAGGCTTCTATCAGACATCTTTTCTCATAGATGAAACTGTGTTGTGCGTTTTTTCTCTTATTCTTCTTTTTTGTTGTTATGGTTTGTTATTTTCCCTCTTTTTGTTAAACTCTTCGTCTCCTTTTTTGTTCTTATGTTTCTTTCTTTTTTTTCTTCTTCTCTTCTTCTTTTCTTTCTTTTTTCTTTCTTTCTTCTTCTTTTTCTTTCTTTCTTTCTTTCTTTTCTTTTCTTTTCTTTTCTTGTTCTTTTCTTCTTCTTCTTTCTTCTTCTTTTTCTTTCTTCTTCTTCTTCTTTTCTTTCTTCTTCTTCTTCTTCTTCTTTTCTTCTTCTTCTTCTTTCTTCTTCTTCTTCTTCAATTCACTTTTTTGATTCATCATTTTAATTTTTCTTCATATCGTCTTCTTTTTCTTCATTCTTTTATAGCAATTTTGTTTACAAAGTGTTCGACATTTTGTCATAATCATTATTGCCATAAACCCCACCACCTCTACCACCGTCATCATCACCATTGTTATCATGATCCTCCTCCTCCTCCTCCTCCTCTTCCTCTCTCCCTCCTCCTTCCTCCCTCCTCCTCCTCCTCCTCTCCTCCCCTCCTCCTCCTCCTCCTCCTCCTCACCTCCCATCATCATCATCATCATCACCTCATCTTCACCATCATCCCATCATCACCATCATCCCCATCATCATCCACCATCATCACCATCATCACCATCACCATCACCATCATCATCACCATCATCATCATCACCCATCACCATCACCATCACCATCGCCACCACCACCACCACCCCTACCACTACCACTGTTATCCAGCAATTATAAATCATGTTATATCAGAGGCAACAGAATATGAGATCCTATGAAATAAAAAGTCAGCATAATTAAAACAGCAGGAAAACGCATTTTCATTCATACAACAGACAACACCAAAATAGCTGCTGTGTGAGTGTTCCACCATGAAGAAGAATTTTTTTTTTTTATAAACACATTGACGGACGCCATTGTCGAGTGGTTAAGTTTATCCAGCTTCAAAATTTTCTGCCTCCTGAAGTCATGAGTTCACATCTTGGCAGCGTCTGGATTATTATGGGCGGAGAATTTACGAACTCTCAGGTCGGCTTAAACACCTGCACATGCATCATATTAAATCCTTGCGTCATTCAAGTCAGAGCTATTTGGGTTACGGAAAAAACGAACATACATAGCATCCTACGTTGGAATGCGGTTATCTTCATGGTGGGCACAATGGGTTGCGTACTCATAATCTCACCATCGATGAATCTCAGAGACCTAGCTGTGGGACGCTAAAAAAAAACTATAACAAATACAAAGAGGCAAAAGAGAGCAACAACACAGCAATAATCAGTTCAAATGATTCACACAATCCTCACCACACACACACACACACACACACACACACACGCACGCACGCACACACGCACACACGCACGCACATACGCACGCACGCACGCACGCACGCACGCACGCACACACACACACACACACACACACACACACTAGCACAAAACGCTGTTTGACATTTACCTTTCAAAGTGACAGGTGCAAAATTACTATCCTGTTACCGTCTTCTGGATTGGGGGTTCAGTTTGACCACGTATGCCTCTAGGCTTTTCCTTGGTTTGCTCTTTGCGCTAAGAGTGCCACACAGTAAGCAGCATAAAACTCTACAGACTACCAGCAGCCATGTTTAGTAGTTATTGCATTTGCGTTTTGATTGGTTGGTGATTGTTTCATAATTCACAGCTTTTTGTGGGTTTTTTTTTTCGCTTTTTGTGTTCACTGTGACCAGCACCAATCGACATTATGTTCGTTGTTGGCTAATTGGAGAACTCTCACTACATCCACTTCTGTGGCCACATATTTCTTTTTGTTTTAGATTAGTTTGTTCAGAATACTTTTTTTTTTTTTTTTTTTTTTTTTTGGGGGGGGTAACTTCGTATCCGTGTGTTGGGTCTTTTTCGAGGAGGGGGGTGGGGGTGGGGGTTCATTCACTAAAGCTCTGAGGTTCAGTAATACTGAGCTTTTACATATCGTACAGTTTTCACTCCCTATGAGGGTAGCCTTTTTCTAAGTGTGGAGGTATTGTCTCAAAACTAAAGTTGTGTGCAATTGTCGTTCGTTTTCTTTAAAGCATCGTCATTAATTTTAACTGGTACACATTAGCCTGCTCTTCTAAAAAGAAATGAGGCAAGTTTGCGAATGTGTGCAGAATATGCTTCAATACGTTCACACACGCGTCTCGATTCATGGTGCTTAGTCCTTAGAACTTGTGAGGGATTGGAGTCAGTAGTCGGTGGTCTAGGTGGTCACGCGCCTTGCCTAGAAAGCAAAAAGTCCGGGTCGGAGTGTGCGGGGTTCGTATCCCGTTTGGACCCAAAACTTTTTCCCCATCCATTAGACCCTGAGTTGTGGTCTGGGCGCTAGTCTTTCGGATGAGACGATAAACCGAGGTCCCGTGTGTTACACATCACTATTTAGCGCACGTAAAAGAACCCACGGCAACAAGGGGGTTGTCCCTGGCAAAATTCTGTAGAAAAAAGCCACTCTGATAGGGAAACAAATACACTTGCATGCAGGAAAAAGAAGAAAAAAATGGGTAGGCGCTGCACATGTGGCGACGCGCTCTCCCCGGGGAGAGCAGCCCGAATTTCACGCAGAGAAATCTGCCGTGACATAAAGTGGTACAAAATACAAAATACAAAAAAAAAATATTAATGTTGACTCCAGGGTAAAATATTCTAAACCAGGCACCTCAGAGGCTGTTCGACCCTGGACCGTCAGATCATAAGGACAATACTTTAACCACTAAGCATTCACCACACCCCTCACCTCCTTTTCAATGTTGTTTGAATGTCACGCTGAAGTTCCTCAACCAAGGCTACACGGATGCATTTTCCCAACTAGTATTTTTGTAAATATGTTGTCTCAGTGGAAAATGTTCTTCAATGTAGGCTTTAAACACACACTGTTGAATTGGAAACAAGTAACGTATTTCTTGTTCTTCTTGTTCTTCTTGTTCTTGTTCTTCTTGTTCTTGTTCTTCTTCTTCTTCTTCTTCTTCTTCTTCTTCTTCTTCTTCTTCTTCTTCTTCTATCTTCTTCTTCTTCTTCTTCTTCTTCTTCTTCTTCTTCTTCTTCTTCTTCTTCTTCTTTTCTTCTTCTTCTTCGTCGTCGTCGTCGTCGTCGTCGTCGTCGTCGTCGTCGTCGTCGCCGCCGTTGTCGAGCTCTCTGGAGCAGAAACAAGAAAACAAAAGTAGACCGTTCAGTTTATCTTATAAAAAAGTATCGTTCAAAACAGAAAAGTGCACACAGATCAAGACGGGAAAGGAGCAGTACAAATGGAAAGTGTAAAATATTAAAGATAAAAAAACAAGAAAAGAGAATATGCAATACTGACAACACAAAGAAAAAAATAAATTGGAGAATAACTTCAGTTGAAATAAAAAGATACAAAATACAGACAGTTTCCAGAATAAAAAAGAAGTTGTTACAGAACAAAATAAATGAAATATTTTTTTTAAAAACGTGAACAAGTGTAAAAGAAAAGAAATGATAAGAAAAATCCTAAAAGAAAAGAGCAGTCAAAGCAAAACTAAAAACAGAAATACACTAACAAAAAGTGGGATGTATTGCCAACAGTTATGTATACAGTCAATTTAAAGGCCTATATGTATAAGCCATTGGAATAAACAACAACAACAAAAACCAAATTGTAAAGTACAAACTAATTGCATATAACGCCTACAAGATTCAGGCAAAAGAAAAATATCATGAATAACAAAAAAAAACCCACACAAAAACAAAGGATAAGAGGTGAGTCTAGCAGAAAAGTAAATTATGTGCGTGGGAAATCATGAATGTTTTGTTGTTGTTTTTTTCTGTGCTGAAATCGATCCTACTTTTTCTGTTTTCTATTTCAGTCAGAAAGAACTTGTTTTCGTGCGTACATGCGTGAGTGCGTGCGCACGAACGTGTGTGTGTGTGTGTGTGTGTGTGTGTTGTGTGTGTGTGGTGTGTGTGTGTGTGTGTGTGTGTGTGTGTGTCTGTGTCTGTGCGTGTGTGTGCATGTGTGTGTGTGTTTGTGTGGGTGTGGGTGCGTGCGTGTGCGTGTGTGTGTATGTGTGTGTGGTGTGTGTGGTGTGTGTGTGTGTGTGCGTGTGCGGTGTGTGTGTGTGCATGTGTGTGTGTGAGTGTGTGTGTCTGTCTGTGTGTCTGTGCGTCTGTGTGTGATTATGTGTGTGTGTGAATTTACTTTTACTTAGAAAAAAAATCGCACAGTTAAAAAGGTCACTTAATATTTACATGAAGGCACGACAAGTAGAACGAAAAAAATAAAGGAAAAAGAGAAAAGAGAAGCAGAAAAAAGGAGAAGAAGACAAGGAAGGAAAAGAAGAAAGAAATTAAGAAAGAAAGAAAGAACAGGAAAAAAATCATACAAAAACAAGGACATGCTAAACTAAGGAAAAATTATTGACAGAAAAAAAAATAAACGAGAAATATTTTTAAAGGTAGAAGAAAACCAAAAGCAAAAGAAAAAAGAAAGAAAGAGAAAGAAAAGAAAGAAAGAAAAGAAAAAAGAAAGAAAGAAAGAAAGAAAGAGAAAGAAAGAAAAAGAAAGAAAGAAAGAAAGAAAAGAAAAAAAAAAAAAAAAGAAAGAAAAGAAAAAAAGAAAGAAAGAAAGAAAGAAAAAGAAAGAAAGAAAGAAAGAGAAAGAGAGAAAGAAAGAAAGAACCGAAAATAATATAGATGGAAAAACAAAAGAGACCAGCAAAAACAAAAACAGAAAAGCAGTTCACGGTTATCATTATAATCAGAGAGAGAGAGAGGAGAGGAGAGAGAGAGAGAGAGGAGAGAGAGAGAGAGAGGAGAGAGAGAGAGAGAGGAGAGAGAGAGAGAGAGAGAGAGAGAGAGAGAGAGAGACTTTTGAGTGTTTTTGCGTGTTTTTTGTGTTTGTTTTTTTCATTTTTCATTGTTAGTGTTGTTGCTTATATTTTCTATAGGCGTATTGTATTTTTGAGGCTGTTGAAATAATTTTGGTTTATTAATGTTGGTGAAATGCTTTTCTCTGCTTTTTAATTTTTTATTTTTTTATTTTTATTTTCTTGAGGGTTTTTTTCTTTTTCTTAGATAGATGGCTTGATGAAAAAAAGCAAATCGATGCTTACTCAATGTACCATCTGAAATTAAAATTTTGACTTGACTTGACTTGACTTGACTTCACACACACACACACACACACACACACACACACACACACACACACACACACAATACACACACACATACACACACATACACACACACACACAAACACACACACACACACACACACACTCACACACACACACACACACACACACACACACACACACACACACACACACACACACACACACACACACACACACACACACACACACACACACACGCACGCATGTGGACAGATAGGTAGACAGGCTTTCTGACAGACTGGCAGTCCAAGCATTTTGGTTTGAATATCCTTTTTTTTTTTTTTAGAAACACGAATGTATTTTAACAATGACCTTTAAAAGACATAATCTAATTGGATCTTTGGCCTCCAAAGAGAACATTTACAGACACAAATTGTAACTTCACGCCTAACGTTGTTCTAGAATATCGGCTGAGATTTAAAAAAAAGAATAGTTTTGCCCAAGTCGGATGAATGGGCCTAATTTGTCATTTTCAGGCGCTGAAAATGGAAGTGCAATGTATTTTGGTTGGTATGACAGATAACAATAACTGGTGGCTGAGCGTCCGGGGACCAAGGAGAAGAAAAAGAAATGGTAAAATAGGAGAGGTAAAGGAAGATAAAGAGTGGAGTATAATCAAAACCAGAATGAATTAATGATAGAGACAAACAACAGGTGGAAGACAAAACAAAGAGGGAAAAGCGGAGAAGGCTAATGAAATAAAACGATATTTGTACATAATATTAAGAGAAATAGTACAAATCACAGTTACCCTGGTAGTGTTCTATTTTGAGTAAACTCTGTAATCCTATCTGTGTCTCTGTAGCTCTGCAACTCACAGTCTCTGTCTTTATTCTGTCTATATGTCTCTGTCTCTGTCTGTGCCTCTGACTCCCTCTCTGAATATTTGCTATTTTTAAAATGCTTTTTGCTATGTTATTTTTTGTTTAAATAATTATTAGTGTATCCAGTTGGGATGACGCGTTTTGATGAATGTATTCTGTTTTCTTTTTTTAAAATATTGTTTGAACTGCTGCTGGTGGTGATGCTGGTATGTAGGGGTAGGGAGGGGGTTTCTTAGCGTTATTCCTGATCAGGGCAAGGGCCGGATGAAAAAAAATGTAATGCTTACTTACTCTGTTACCTTGAAAATAAAGATTATTCATTCATTCTGTCTATAATTGATATAAATGGAAGGTAAAGGTGTATCT
>CM060343.1:29756353-29758853 GCA_030674155.1 Stramonita haemastoma
AGAGAGAGAGAGAGAGAGAGAGAGAGAGAGAGAGAGAGAGAGAGAGAGGAGCCTCGAAAATGGCCACCAGGCTTGCATAGCAGGCCCTGTCCCAAACATCGCGTGGTATTGTGCATATTAGTAGCCGTAACAAACTATTCATGCACCACAGTGCAGTGCAGGTGTGCCCTCTAGCAGTTCAAATACTGAGTATCTGAAGAACATTTTAATGACTAAGCCTATTGCTTGATTGTTTTTTTGTAATGTTTACAGGGTTGTGTTGTATCCGTTTTACTAATGTTGCCGTTGCTGCTGCTGTTTTAATGATGAGAAAAGAGAAAACAGAAAGACAACAGTGGGAGAGAAAGAACGTATGGACAAAAAACAAAAAGAAAAGAAAAGAGAGAAAGAAAAGGAAGAAAGAAAGAAAGACAGACAGACAGACAGACAGACAGACAGACAGACAGAGAGACAGACAAAAAGAAAGAAAGAAAGAAAGTAAGCAAGAAAGAAAGACAGGAAAAGGAAAGACAGAGAGGAAGAAAGAAAGAAAGAAAGACAGACTGACAGACAGACAAAAAGAAAGAATGAAAGTAAGAAAGAATAAAAGAAAGAAAAAAAAGAAAGAAGAAGAAGAAAGAAAGAAAGAAAGAAAGAAAGAAAGAAAGAAAGAATGAAAAAAAAGAAAGAAAGAAAGAAAGAAAGAAAGAAAGAAAGAAAGAAAGAAAGAAAGAAAGACAGAAGGAAAAAAGAAAGAAAGAAAGAAAAAAACATGGTTTAAAAACATAGATGGAAAAAAAAAAAAGCTCTTATAAAAATAGACAAACAATAAAAACAAAAGAACAGACAACAATTAAATCATACAAACAAACGAACACAAAGAGGACAGAAGGACAGATAGAAACAGACAACAACGACAACATGGAATTGTTTTCTCAAATCTCTACCAGTCAAGTCTCCTTTTTCTCTTTACCTCTCCCAGTCTCCTTCTACAAGACTCCCGACACTAATAACTGATTGTTTATTGCACTTGGTATAGTTGATAACTGCAAAGTTTCATGTGCACAACACATCAGATATTGATCATTTCTTCATTGCAAGTGACATCATCTGATATCAGCCAGGAACTTACACGCGCACCAACACTTCAAACACTGACAATTTATTCATTGCACGTGGCATATCTGAAATCTTTGAGGCTGCACGTTTTCATCTCCAGCTGCCAGACGTTATGGAGCATGCTTGACACAGCAGATAACAACATCTTCTCTCCTGCCCCCCCCCCCCCTTTCCCTCCCGGTTGATGACAATTTTCTTCTTTTTGTCTCCATTGACAACATAGATTAGCAGATGATGAGTTATGTGAAAGATGGTGATCTGATTTAAAGCATTGACTTTTGTCAGATGTTCATTGGCTGGTATTATTCACCCTCACCTTCACCTATTCCATAGTTTAGTAAACTATTAGGGTACCACTCAAAATTTTACAACTACTTTCCTCTACTCCCCACAGCTATCAGCTTTCCTTAACAAGTCATTCCACCCCAGACCACCTCACTCTCTGATGATATCTTCCCATCAGTTTCTCTGTCTGCATTTCCATCTCCCTGTTTGTACTGTTCCTTGTAGAATAGACTTGGCCAGTCCAGATGTTCACATGATGTGACTGTACCACTTCAGTTTGCGTTTTTCACTGACGTCAGGAACTTTCTATATGGCTTGACGACGTTTCCAATATTGTTTTTCACGTTCTCGTCATTTATACGATCTGCATATGAAATACAAAGAAGTTTTGGAAAGCATCCATTCCACATTGCCTATACATGTCTTTCAACTGAACCAATGTCTCTAGTCATGGTCTGCCTGTTACATATGTAAAAAAAAAATATGGATATGATCAAGGAATGCATTAGTTGCATCTTTAAAAAAAAACATCCCAAACAATTTAGACCCATCAGGAAAAAAATGCATAGCAATATGTGACAATACCTCTCCTGAATTTTGAACGTATTTGTTTGGAGATGTTGATTGGGTTTTAACAAACATTAAACTACTAATGCATATCTGTCTCTGTCACTCTCTATGTCTCTTTTGCTTTCTTTCTCTCTGCCCCCCCCCCCCCCCCCCCCTCTCTCTCCTCTCTCTCTCTCCCTCTCTCTCTCTTCTTCTCTCTCTCTCTCTCTCTCTCTCCTCTCCTCTCTCTCTCTCTCTCTCTCTGTGTGTTCTTTTCACTGTCATGCTGATTCTTATTACACAATGACTCCTGCTAATCTAACATGCTTTAAGAAGAAGTTTTACATTATGTATTTGAGATGAAAGGAAGCAGGTTTTAATGAGTGAAATGCACCAGTTGCCCTTTGCATCTTTGGGGTGCATCGTCTCTTCTCCAGTACAAATGTATACATGGTTATCTGTCTCTGTCTCTCTGTGTCTCTGTGTCTCTGTCTCTATGTCTGTCTGTCTGTCTGTATGTCTCTCTGTCTATCCGTGTCCTCCTTTTCCTTTTACTAGCACCCTGACT
>CM060343.1:29763853-29768853 GCA_030674155.1 Stramonita haemastoma
GCTGCTGCTGCTACTACTAACTATACTACTACTACTACTACTACTACTATACTACTACTACTACTACTACTACTACTACTACTACTAATACTACTACTACTACTACATACTACTACTCTACTATCTTGCTGCTGCTGCTACTACTACTACTACTACTACTACTACTACTACTACTACTACTACTACTACTACTACTACTACTGCTGCTGCTGCTGCTGCTGCTGCTGCTGCTGCAGCTTCGGGAAGGAAAGCTGTTGTTGCTGCCATTGCTGCAGCTTTAATTGTATGCTACATCTCCGTCTTTGTCTGTCTGTGTCTGCCTCTTTTTCTGGCTCTCACTATTTGTGTGCCGTTGTGTCTTTCTGTCTGTCTGTCTGTCTGTCTGTCTGTCTGTCTGTCTGGTGTCTGTCTGTCTGCCTATCTGCCTATCTGCCTGTCTCTCTCTGTGTCTCTGTCTCTCTTTCTGTCTTCTCTCTGTGTCTCTCTCTTTCATTGTCTATCTTGCTGTTTCTGTCTCTCTCTCTGTCTATGTCTCTCTCTCTTTATTTATATATATATATATATATAGATATATATATATATTTATTTATATGCCTGTGTGTGTGTGTGTGTTGTGTGTGTGTGTGTGTGTGTGTGTGTGTGTGTGTGTGTGTGGTGTGTGTGTGTGTGTGTCTGTGTCTGTGTCTGTGTCTGTGTCTGTGTCTGTGTGTCTGTGTGTTTTAGTATTTTGTTTCTTTTTGCATCTTACCACAACATGAGGACCCCTCTTGGGAAGCTGACGAGTGCCTGTGAAAGACACTATGTTTCCTGTCCTTTTAACAGATTGCAGGATCTCTGGGGGTGGTTGTTTGTTTATTTGTTTGTTTTGCTTCTTTTGGTTTGATTTGTTTTGTTTTCATCTTTGCTCTGTATTTTTGTTTTCATTGTTATTGTTGTAATAGCTGTCTTTGCTTTGTTGTTATTGTTGTCATTATTTGTCTGATGTTTTTGTAAGGGGGGTGTATTTTAAAAGAAATTTTAACACAAACATAAAAGGGTGTGACAATATTGAACGAAAGTTGAACAGGAAAAAAATGCGAAAAAAAAGAGAAATCAGCTCATGCTAAAAGCCTTGTCACTAAGTGAAGTAAACAAAGTGTGCACGCTTGCGTGACATTGTTGTTATGTTGTAAACATGAAATGTTGAGATTACTTTCAGTCTTGACAAACTACGTCAACAGAATGTTGTTATGCTGTAAACATGCAATGTTGAGACTGTTTTCAGTCTTGACCAACTCTGTCAGCAGAATGTTGTTATGCTGTAAACATGCAATGTTGAGACTGTTTTCAGTCTTGACCAACTCTGTCAGCAGAATGTTGTTATGCTGTAAACATGCAATGTTGAGACTGTTTTCAGTCTTGACCAACTCTGTCAGCAGAATGTTGTTATGCTGTAAACATGCAATGCTGATATTATTTTCAGTCTTGACCAACTCTGTCAGCAGATCAACTCGCACCCTTCTCTAAGTGAGAAAACAGTCCTCTGAAGATATTGTATGGCTGCCTGTATGATGAGGTTCGTAGAAAAAAAAAGCCCTACACTCAAACATCTCATCCAGTAGTTCTTTTTTTGTATTATGTTGAATATTGTAGGCGACCTCTTACATTATATGCTGGGCACTGTACAATAACAGCAACAATTACTAGAAGAAGAACGGTAACACCAACAATAACAACATCATATAAACAAAAAAAGATACCATGGGAAAAAATGAAATGTAAAAGTTTCGAAGATAAACATTTTGAAAATAACAGAGTACTGAACATGAAGAAGAAGGCCACGAAAAAAAAAGAAAGAAGAAAGAAAAGGAAGCAAGACAGAAAAATAAGAATAATAGAAAAAAAATCGAAAATACAAACAGGAAACAAGAAAGAAAGAAAGAAGAAAATAGAAAAAAATAAGGAAAGAAAGAAAGGAAAGAGAGAAAGAGAGAGGGAAAGAAAGAACAAGTTAAAAACGAAAAGGAAAGAAAGAGAAAACAACTAGAAAAAAGCACAAAAAATTATATAAATAAAAGAAAAAGGAAAGAAATACAGAAAGAATGAAAGAAAGGAAGGCAAGAAAGAACGAAGGAGGAAAACATCAAGCAAACAAACAAGAAAAGGAAATAAAGGAAAAAAAAAAACATAAACAGAACAGCGAAAACAATCAAAGAAAAAAAGAAATGAGGAAAAAGAAAAAAAAAGAAAAAGAAGGAAAGAAAGAAAAGAAAGAAAGGAAAGAAAAAAAGATGGAAAGAAAGAAAAAAAAAAAAAAACGAAAGGAAAGAAATAAAGAAGAAAGAAAGAAAGAAAGAAAGAAAGAAAGAAAGAAAGAAAGAAAGAAAGAAAGAAAGAAAGAAAGAAAGAAAGAAAGAAAGAAAGAAAGGAAAGAAGGGAAGAAAGAATGGAGATAATCAGAAAATAGAAAAAAATGGTAAAGAGAAAGAAAACAGATAGAAAGAAAGAAAGCAAGAGAGACAGAAAAAAGAAAGAAAAAAAGAAAGAAAGAAAGAAAGAAAGAATCACAGAAATAATCAAATAAAGAATCAAAGAAAGAAAGAAAGAAAAATGAGAATATAGAGAAAAATAAAAAGAAAGAAAGAACGACAGTAAAGAACGATAAAACGAATAAAAGAAGGAAGAAAAAAACAACAAAAAACAAAGAAGGAATGAAAGAACACAAGAAGGTTGAAAAAGACGAAAAACAAGAAAGAAAACACAGTAAAAGGAAATAAGACTGAAAAGGGGGAAATGGAGTACAAAATGTCAAAAAGCCAAAAAAATCATCTATAATACTGAAAAAACAAAATCCCCCAAAACAAAGAACGAAAATACAAAGCAAAGAAACAAAAAGACAGAATATGAAACAACTTTCCCTCTTGGTTTGTCAGGAGCAGGGTGAGGAGAGGGGAGAGGCGATCGAGAGAGAGACAAAACCCATAGAGAGAAAGACAGAATATAAAAAGAATGAAAGAAAGAGAGATAGAAAGAAAGATAGATAGATAGAATTAAAGAAGGAAAATAAAAATGAGAGAGAGAGAAAACGAAAGAAAGAAACAAAACAAAAAAGATATAGACAGAAAGAAAGGAAGAAAGCAAAGACAAGGAGAGAGAGAGAGAGAGAGAGAGAGAGAGAGAGAGAGAGAGAGAGAGAGAGAGAGAGAGAGAGACAGAGACAGAGACAGAGACAGAGACAGAGACAGAGACAGAGAGACAGAGAGAGACAGAGAGAGACAGAGACAGAGAGAGACAGAGAGAGACACAGAGAGACACAGAGAGACACAGAGAGACAGAGAGAGACAGAGATACAGACAGAGAGAGACAGAGAGAGACAGAGACAGAGACAGAGAGAGAGAGACAGAGACAGAGAGAGACAGAGAGAGACAGAGACAGAGACAGACAGAGACAGACAGAGACAGACAGAGACAGAGACAGATAGACAGAGAGACCATGAACTATTTGCACATCAGATTATATCATGGCATGTTGACAATGGAAGCAAGACAGGAAATAAAGGGAAGAAGCCACGCTTGTGTAGTCGTTTTATAGAAGACATTTGTCAGTTTGTGTTGCCTTTACTGCAGCAAATATTTGTACAAGTTTTTTTTTTATCTGGTTTTTGTTATTTGTTTATGTTTTGGGTTGTGTTGTGGGGTTTTGTGTTTTTTTGTGGTCGAGGATATTGGCGGGTTTTGTGTGTTTGTTTATTTGTATTTTGTTTTTGGGTAAGGTATCAGTTTGGTTTCCATGAAGTGAATCTAAAATACGCTTTTATGATAAAGAAAAGTCGACTTTTATAAAATGTGTGTCCTATGACTATTTTTTTTTCCTTTTATACCCCCTTTTCATGTTACATCCTTATCTTCTTCTTCATCGTTGAACGACGAAAAAGCAACTATTGATGTCTGAATGATGAACAAAAATATGTTGCACTGCCGTTAAGCACCTGACAAGCCGGGCCCTGTGCTTCCAACTCCTGCTTGGGAGAAAATTCCTATATAGTTTTCTTTGAAGTATTTCTGGACAAAAAAAGGCAAGAGAATGGAGCAAGAAGGCAGGAAATAGACAAGAAGAAGGTGACAGAAAGACAAAGAACGAGGCAAAAACAAAGCAAGAGGAAAAAAGAGGAAATTCCTAGCATATAATTGTCCGAAGGTGGGAATGCAAATTATACTGACATAAATAACCCTGACATCCCCACGAGGTAACGTGTGTTCTAAGACAGAAAAAAAAATGACATTCTACAAAAAAAAAGAAAGCCAGAGACACAATGGCTCAGACAGGCAGGTGAAGCAAAGCCATACTGGCTCAGAAGGAAATGCTGTCTTTAAAATCTAATCAATCGTGTACCTCTCACTAGAATCTTTTGGTCTGAATTCTTTCGGAGGGGTTGTGGTCTCAAGAGGGGACACAATGTAAACGAAGAATTCCTCATAGATTGCTTTGCTTTCAGGTGTACTTTATTGACTACATAGTGTAAACAGCTGCTGAAAGAATCAGACAAGGCATATGAGAAGAGAGAGAGAGAGAGAGAGAGAGAGAGAGAGAGAGAGAGAGAGAGAGAGAGAGAGAGAGAGAGAGAGAGAGAGAGAGAGAGAGAGAGAGAGAGAGAGAGGAGAGAGAGAGAGAGAGAGAGAGAGAGAGAGAGAGAGAGAGAGAACACTGAACACTGAACACTGAACACTGAAAATATTTATTTATACTTCGGCCTTTGGCCAGAATACAGTTCAAAGGGAAGAAAAGAAAAGAAGAAAATGAAATAAAACTTCAAGTACACGTAGTCTTCGGTACTACGTTGCCATAATTATACACACACCTTGGCATGTATCTAAACTGGTCTTTGGCCTTTGGCCACAATGCAATTCCAAAGGGAACAAGAGTAAAAATTATATTTAAAAAATGAAACATAACTTAACGTAGTCTTCAGTAATACTTTGCCATAATTATACACCGTGGTATGTACCTACACTGTGCACCTG
>CM060343.1:29773853-29776353 GCA_030674155.1 Stramonita haemastoma
GCCCTCTATAGTTAATACGTAATGCATTCTTACTCATATAACAATGCCCTTTATAGGTAATAAAGCGATGCTTTATACCCACAAGTACTATAAACTTTGTTTATGCCCATTTTTATAAGTCAGAGGTATGAACCTAAGTGGTTTATTGCAGCGCATGCTTTTTACTTTCTTGTTGTTTTTTTGTGTATTTGTGTTTCGTTTGTAAATTTATTATAATTTCGCTTCATGTCTACTTTCTCCCAGAAAGTCACAGATTTTGACTTCTATTGTTACTCATCTAGACTGATAGTTATATTTATGGCCACCAGAGTATTAAAATTGAGACAACCTACGATATAAAAACACAATGACAACAACAAGAAAAAATAAGCAAACACGCACAAGAGAACTATTTTACATAATTCGAATTTACAAGTCAAATACTGTGACAAAGTGGCTGAAGAGACATGTCTCATTTTTTTTTTGTTTGCTCGTATTTTTTTTTTTTTTTTTTTCATTTCGATTCTTTCCTTTTATTTCATTCCCCCAGCATTTTTTGTATGTTCAGGAATACACCCAGGCATTCCTAATCAATTTATAGAAATAGCATGCAACAAGAAGAACAAGTGGAGGAGGACAAGGAGAGAGTAGGGAGAGAGAGAGAGAGAGAGAGAGAGGAGAAGAGAGAGAGAGAGAGAGAGAGAGGAGAGAGAGAAGAGAGAATCGATGTTCTGTCTGTGTTCAATTGTTTTTTCGTTTTAGATGTTATTTCTTGTTTTCCACATGCCCAATACAGTTCCTCTGATTCGAAAATCGTGTCCTGAAGTGATAAAAATCTGGTAATCATCGTCTGAAGCAGATATAGCCTGGCTATAGGCGGAGAGTTGAACGAACACTAAGATGAATGCTCCCACATGCTCCTCTCCCCTATCCAGCCCCAAGCAAGACGAGAGAGGAGAGAGGAGAGAGAGAGAGGAGAGAGAGAGAGAGAGAGAGAGAGAGAGAGAGAGAGAGAGAGAGAGAGAGAGAGAGAGAGAGAGAGAGAGGGGGGGGGGGGGGTGAGAGAGGAAGCATACAGACAAGAGACAAATAAGCGATTTTGTTTTTAAATTGGGAGTACAGAAGAAAGCTTGTACATAAATGTATAGATAAATATCTACATTACCTATCTATCGATTATCTACTATCTAGAGCTAGCTAGCTAGCTATAGTAATAGCTATGCTAGCATACAATGTTATCTATCTAATCATCATCTATCTCTATCTTCTATCTCTCCTATCTACCTATCTATCTATTACTGTCTATCTATCTATCTATCTATCTATCTATCTATCTTCTATCTATCATCTGCTGTCTATCTATCTATCTATCTATCTATCTATTCTATCTATCTATCTATCTATCTATCTATCTATCTATACCCTTAGTCTTGCAACGTGTTGGCACCCCTAAAGACTGACAACCAGTTCCCTCCGTTCCTCTCTCTGTTCTCCTTTCTCAGTGTTTTGTTGATTTCTAGGCCTGTCCATTCGATGAAGTTGTCCTCCCCATCTCTTCCTTGGTCTGCTTCAATTCTTCTCTCTTTAATTTTATTTACTTATGTTTTGCTTTTATTTTATACCTTTTAATGTTACAAAGGTTTCTCTGCTTGAAATTTGGGCAGCTCTCCTGGGAGGAGAGTGTTGCCACAAGCGCCACCAATAATTTATTTGTGTTTTGTTTTCCCTGTATGCTACTGTATTTGTTTGCCTCTTGTTGCCGTGATTTTATTTACATACGCTAAATAATGATGTATAACACACGGGACGGCGGTTGATCGACTCATCCGAAAGACTACTACCCAGGCAACCACTCAAGGTCTAACGGATTGGGCTAAAGTTTTGGGTCAAACTGGTTTGAACCACCGCACACCCTGACCCGGACTTTTCGCTGTCTGGACAGGTGCGTTATCTCTAGACCACCAATCCACCCTTGGACAGTGTCTGGCAGTATTGTTTTTAACGTCCTTTTGATTTTGTGGTATGCCCCTACCATTTAAATTTACGCCTCTTTACAATGTATAGAAGGTTTTCGTAGGGACCTATGGTTTGCTGGATTCTGTTATGCACGTCTTCGCTGCTTATGTGGTCTCTATAGGAGATGCCAAGGAGTCTCCGGAAGTATCTTATCTCTACTGCTCGAGCTCTTCTCTCCAAATCTGTAGTCAGGTCCATAATTCACAGGCATACAGGAATGCGGATATGACAAGGGAGCGCATTACTTTGATCTTGGAGTTGGGTGAGATATCTTTCTCTTTCCAGATGATGTTCAGTTTTGACAGAGCTTACATTGTCTGTGCAATCCTGCATACTACTTCTGGGTTTGACCCCTTGTCTAATACAACGGCTCCCAAGCAAGTACTTGATGCTTTGAACCGTGTCCAGCTTCTGGTCATTGACCCTGATATCAGTACTGATGCCCTTAGCGTTATTGGTCATCAGTTTGATCTTCTCTGCACTGATGTCCATGCCATATGTTTTA
>CM060343.1:29781353-29783853 GCA_030674155.1 Stramonita haemastoma
ACAAACAAACAAAAACGGTCATGAAATAGTTGTGAATAAGATTGTTTTCTTGTGACACACATGTTGCACACACTGGTAACAAAACGTGTCCGTTCGTGATGTTCTTCGGAGTGCTGTCACGCACACACGATGCTCCCCGTTGTGTGAGAGGGGATTCTTTGTTGTTTTTAGACTGACAAAGAAGACCTAGCATCGATAGCTCTCAATCTAGTTGTTTCATTTTTTGTTTGTTGTTCTCTTTCCCCTCTGTCATCTTGTTTGTGTCAGTGACTAGCTCTTTTTATTGTTTGTCTGTTTGTTTGTCTGTCTGTATGTCTGTTGGTCTGTGTGTGTGGGGGGGATGCGTGGTGTGTTTGTTGTTGTGTATGTGGTGTTTGTTGTGTGTGTGTGTGTGTGTGTGTGTGTGTGTGTGTGGTGTGTGTGTGTGTGTGTGTGTGTGGTGTGTGTGTGTGGTGTGTGTGTGTGTGTGTGTGTGTGTGTCACTGTTTTACTGTCTATCTGTCTATCAGATATCTTTATCTTTCTGCTTCTCGTCTATATATAAACAGGTGAGTCTCTCTCTCTCTCTCTTTTCTCTCTCTCTCTCTCTCTCTCTCTCTCTCTCTCTCTCTCTCTCTCTCTCTCTCTCTCTCTCTCTCTCTCTCTCTCTCTCTCCTCTCTCTCTCTCTCTCTCCCTCTCTCTCCCTCCTCTCCCTTCCCTCTCCCTCTCCTCCCTGACTCTCTCTGATGTAGTCTTTATGAGTGTGTGTCTGTCTGCCTGTCTATCTGTTTCAAGGAGCATGAGATATCCAACTGACTTTACTTCCTGGATCAACATGACACGGACCGTGGTAGCCTTTCGAGAGATACAAAGTGAAAACTGATATAATGCTGTAGGAAAAACGTGAAAGGCATATGGAATTGATTTTATTTTCATTTTGTATTTCTAGAAGAGAGAGAGGGAGAGAGAGAGAGAGAGGAGAGAGAGAGAGAGAGAGAGAGAGAGAGAGAGAGAGAGAGAGAGAGAGAGAGAGAGAGAGAGAGAGAGAGAGAGAGAGAGAGAGAAAGAGAAAGAGAGTGAAAGAGAGAGAGAAAGAGAGAGAGAGAGAGCGAAAGAGAGATAGAAAGAGAGAGACAAGGCAAGGCAAGGCAAGGCAAAATTCTTTTATTCGAGGATAATAGATAAGCACTCGTGTGCTTTTTTACATCCAGTACCCGCCCTATTCAGGGATAACAATAACATACAAAACTAAAAATAATAGCCAAAACTACACAACTACAATTATAATGATCCAAATACCAAAAGTAAGGAACCATACCAAGTATCAAACAACAGGCAAGAAATAACACAGAGATACAATAATAAGGTAATGTTATAAAAAGTCACTCATTCAGAAACGAAAATAAGAAGTAAGAATCAATGATAATTTTGATTTGAATAAAGGAGAACAAACACAAACAAAACAAACAAAAACAGAACAAAACAAAACAAACAAAAACAGAACAAAACAAAACAAAAAAGCGCAATAATTAAAGAGCAAACATGAGAATATGATGAGGTTAAATGACTGAAAACATCAATCCACCACCATCTATAAGAGAGAGAAGAGAGGAGAGAGAGAGAGAGAGAGAGAGAGAGAGAGAGAGAGAGAGAGAGAGAGAGAGAGAGAGAGAGAGAGAGAGAGAGAGAGAGAGAGAGAGAGAGAGAGAGAGAGAGAGAGAGAGAGAGCGAGGAGAGCGAGGAGAGAGGAGAGAGAGGTGTGTGTGAGAGAGAGAGATAAAGAGATAGAGAAAAACACACACACATACACACACAGTCACACACACACACACAACACATACACACACACACACACACACACACACACACACACACACACACACACACAGAGAGAGACAAACAAACACACAGACAAACACAGATACAGAGACAGACAGATACAGAGACAGACAGACAGACCGACAGGCCGACCGACAGACAGACAGAGACGCATAGGGACAGAGACAAATAAACTCAGAAAATAAGAAAGATAAAGAAAAAAGCCCAATACATATGCAGAGACAATGGACTTGAAGAGAGGCTTAGAAAACGAGAGCAAGAGATGGAAATAGAATGGACAAATAAACAAACAATTTAAAGAACTTATTTTGTGAAGAGTTCAGGAAGTTTCACCTTAGTTTCTTGTGGGGCTTTTATCATCTTCATTAAATCTGTTCAAGAGGGAGATATTAAATTTCATGAACATAAAGAATTAAGGACGCGCTATGAACTTTATCATGCAACTCATACTGAACTAGCAACTCGTAAAAGCAGCTAAGAATAAAGCAGAAAAAAAACTATAATAGATGAACACATTTCTGAACAATTCAAAGTCAGCAAGGAGGACATGAGCATACTATCGTGTGATGTTACACTTTAGTTTTGTTTTCAATGTGCAACAACTTGAAGATGAAGGAAATATCCTGGATTCCCACTCAAGAAAGATTATAATTTTTCAGCTTATTGAAGATCAGACCAGCT
>CM060343.1:29788853-29791353 GCA_030674155.1 Stramonita haemastoma
GTTTAGGAAAAAATATAATAATGAATGTTGTGTCTGTGTATCTGCCTAAGGGACCAAATAATCTGAATACTGAGTGGATACACAACCTTCAAGATAATGAAAAGTGGTTCATAGCAGGAGATTTTAATGCACATGCTCCTTTCTGGGATAAAGAATGTCAAAAAGTATCCCATAATCGATTCATAGAAAATATAGTTGATTCCTGTCTATGCTTGCTAAATGATGGCAGTGTCACAAGAAATCCAGACATTGCCAGTCACAAAGCATCAGCCTTAGATTTGTCGTTTGTGTCTCCTGCATTAGCTCCAGAGTGTGAGTGGTCAACGTATAAAGACACACTTGGCAGCGATCACCTGCCTGTTATCACAACTTTTGGTAAAACAACAACTTTCTGTGACACTAAGGAAGACAAAATTCCCAAATTTAACTACAAAAAAGCTGACTGGAAGAAGTTTGAAGACATCCTCGCAGTTTACAACACTGACAGCTTTGACACTGACAATATTGACCGCTTTTATTCCAAATTTACTGAGACCATTCTTCATGCTGCCACTTTGTCTATCCCTAAAATTAATATGCTAAAAACAAATAAACATCAGGGAAATATCTGGTGGACACCAGCTTGTGAGGAAGCAGTTAAATATAAGCGCTTAATGTATAAAATGTATCTAAAAGATAAAACATCAGAAAATAATTTAAAACAGAAACAAGCAAAAAATCACTGTAACCTTGTTGTAGCTCAGGCTAAGAGACAATTTTGGACATCTTTTTGTACAACCGAAATTTCAAACCATAAAGACCTTAAAAAGGTTTGGAAAAATTTCATGAAATGAAAAGAGGTGTTAGTTTACCAGCTTGTCCAGTGAGACTAGAGAGCAAAGAATTTCCATCAAATTTAGAAAAAGCTGAAGCGTTTGCAGACATGTTTTCAAAATCGATGCGTCTTGAAGGCTTGTCACTTAATTGCAAGAATTATAGAACAGAAGAGGAGTATAAAACAGAGTATACCGACCCAGTCCCTGACAACAGTTCATATATTAATGCCGCAATTTCAGTGGAAGAAGTTAGAGATGCTTTAACATCTCTTTCTACTAAGAAAACATCTGTTGGATTAGATGCAGTTTCTAACGACATGCTAAAACATATACCAGTAAACTTTATTTTTCTACTTCATAAACTGTTCAATAAATGTTGGGTTGAAGGTGTTATGCCAGTAATTTGGAAACAGTCAATTGTCATTCCAATTCATAAACAGGGAAAGCCCAAAACAGACAAAACTAGCTACAGACCAATTGCGTTGACCTCACACACTGGCAAGCTAATGGAGAGAATTATTCTGAAAAGGCTGATGTATTTCTGTGATAAAAATAAGATAATGCCGGTCAATCAAACGGGTTTTCAAAAAGATAGGTCTGCTATTGATAACTTGGTTAAACTGTCAACGCATATAAAAATTCAGTTTGCAAGAAGAAAGAACGTTCTTGCAACTTTTTTTGATATAAAAAAGGCGTATGATCAAGTTTGGCATGCTAAGTTGCTGTGTAAACTAAAGAATCTAGGTTTTTCTGGGCATTTCTATCATTATATTAAAAGTTTTTTGACTAATAGAAGTATACAAGTTAGAGTAGCAAAATCATATTCAGGTTTTAGATCTCTTCATATGGGACTACCCCAAGGATCTGTTATATCACCTCTACTGTTTAATGTTTTGCTGCATGATCTCCCTATGACATTGTCAAATGAAGTCGTCATAGTGCAATATGCAGATGACATATGTATGTGGATGAATGTTTCTATAAAAAGAAACACACCAAAAAGAGTATTAAACTACATTAAAAAGGTATATCAGAACCAGCTAAACAATGTCGATAAGTATATGTTTGAAAATGGATTTACTTTATCCACAGAAAAAACTTACACTGTGCTTTTTAACAATAGCAGTAATCCAGATGAGCTACCAGCATTTAAAATTGGGGCCGACATGATTGAGTATAAAAATACCATAAAGTTCTTAGGTGTTTTTCTTACTTCTAAGCTAACTTGGAATGCACATATTGAACACAATTTAACTAAAGTAAAAAAAATGTTTGAACTTACTGAAGATGGTCAGCAAACAGTTCTGGGGCCAAGATACATTAAATTTGAAAAGTTTAGCTACATCTCTTATTCGTTCAAAATTATCGTATGGCCAAGAGGTCTTTTTCAGTGCTCCTAGGTATTTACTTAAAAAGTTACAAAGTATAGACTGCAAAGCATACAGGCTTGCTCTTGGTATGCCTTATCACGCCTCAGCCATGGGAACGTATAACGAAGTCGGCATATTACCTTTAGATGATTACCGTCAACTAGCATGTGCTAAATATGTGCTCAGAAACAGAACAACTGAAAACTTTATTTCAGGAGAAATAGAAGTAAAATCAGAATTTAGTTTTCCTAAAAGAGCAAAATCTATATCCTCTTTAATGCCTATAAGTACATACGTGTCTGATCTTGTTCAAAA
>CM060343.1:29796353-29801353 GCA_030674155.1 Stramonita haemastoma
AACAGAGGAAACTCCAAAAGGTGGGGGATACTGTTTACACAATCATACGCCCCCTCCCCCCCCCCCCCTCACTCCCTCCCCAGGGGTTAACCCTGTAACAGTTTGTACGGTTTTACTCTTTGACAAAAATGCATCCGGCTCTTACTTCTAAATTAGATTGTGTTTTTACGTGAGGGGCATTTCCAGAGCGTTGAGAACCCAGCTTGTTCGTGATGTGCTTTGGAATGTTGTCAGGTACACAGGCTTGTTTCCTTCTTCCCAGAGCTACCCCCGCGGGGATGCTAGGAGGCTGTCAGAATCAGACAGACAACAGACAGAGAGATGGACGAACAGACAGACTGAAAACAGACAGAGAGAAAGATGATGGTGGTGCCACAGAGAGAGAGAGAGGGGGGAAGAGAGATAGAGGGGGAGACAGGGAGGGAGAGAGAGAGAGAGAGAGAGAGAGAGAGAGAGAGAGGAGAGAGAGAGAGAGAGAAGAGAGAGAGAGAGAGAGAGAGAGAGAGAGAGAGAGAGAGAGAGAAGAGAGAAGAGAGAGAGAGAGAGAGAGACAGAGACAGAGACAGAGACAGAGACAGAGACAGAGATGTGGAGAGAGAGAGAGAGAGAGGGGAGACACAGACACAGAGAAAGACAGAGACAGAGAGAGAAGGGGGGGGGGGGGGGGGGGGGGGAGAGTAAGAGAGACAGAGACAGAGAGACAGAGACGACAGAGAGAGAGGGGTAGTACAGAGACAGAGAAAAAGATACAGAGAGAGGTAGAGAGAATGACAGAGACAGAGAAAGATAGAGCGGCGACAGACACAGAGACAGAGTCAGAGAGCGGGTGAGAAAGAGAGTGAAAAATAAAGAAAAGCGAACAGCAATACAAAGCAACAGAGTAATAGACTAGAACAGACACAGACTGAGAGGGCTTGGACACTGAAATCTGCAACCATTCTACGTCTAGCTTTCATTATGTATAAATTATGTCAGAGGAATGTTGTGCTCGCTCACCCCTCTGTTCTCTGTCTCTCTTTCTCTCTCTGTCTCTCTGTCTCTCTCCCTCTCTCTCTCTCTCCCCTCTCTCTCTCTCTCTCTCTCTCTCTCTCTCTCTCTCTCTCTCTCTCTCTCTCTCTCTCTCTCTCTCTCTCTTCTCTCTCTCTTACACGACATGCACTCATTTTTTATCGTCTTGACGATAATTCTGTTGCGTGCACCTCTTTCCTGTCACCCTAGCATTTAGAGTTCCTGCCTTTTAGCAATGTCTGGCCAGAGTCCAAATTAATTGCAAACAAAAAAGAAACAGTTTTTTTTTCGAATTGTTTTCTGCTTCCTGTGTGTGTTTAGTGTGTGTGTGTGTGTGTGTGTGTGTGTGTGTGTGTGTGTGTGTGTGTGTGTGTGTGTGTGTGTGTGTGTGTGTGTGTGTGTGTGTGTGTGAGTATATGTGTGTGCGCGCGCGCGCGCGTGTGTGTGTGTGTTTATGTGCGTGCGTGCGCATGTTATGGTGGTTCTGAATGGCTACATGAATTGTCAGTGCATCTCTCTTTCAGAGCTGTATTCCAATGTTTTAAACAATTTTCCAACACTCAGTCTCTTTGATCTTTTCTCCGCTAATTGCAATGGCTGCCCGATATTTTGGAATATACTAAATATTGCAGAATAGAGGTGGGTATACATAACATACGGTTTCTCAAACGTTCGGCATAAAAGTCGTTGCAGCAGAAACGTATATGTATACACTTTCCTGATGTCCCTTCTATTTTCTACACAGTATTGTGTTAAAAAAGTAATGTTCTTTCTGTTTCTTCCCAGCAATCTTGGTTAGGTACGGAGGCTATATCATTATGCTTTAAAATCACATGTATAAGACATGCGTTCTTCACCTGTAGGAAGGGATGTCGAGTGACCTTTTCGAATCCTTATCTTCTGGAAAATTTCTGCCAGAAATTCCTTGTCGACTATCCTCCTCTTTCTTTCTGCCTTGTTCCTTTTCCTTCTGGTACCACCTTCTTTTATATTTTCTGCCTTCTTTGGTCCATTCTCCTGCCTTCTGTTTCCAAAATGACTCAAAAGATAACAGTTCTATCTTATGCCGAAGTCAGATGCGCAGGCGCTTAAAGATAGTGCAACGCATTTTCGCTCATATTGACTGACAGCAGTAGCTGCTGTGACAGTGTTCGACAAAGAAGAAACAGAAGACGAGGATGTGTGTTGTGACTGGAATGAGAATGGCTGGTTTTCTTTGGAGGGGATGGACAATGACATCAGTTCTGCTTTCTGTACCATTTTCTCTTTCTTCGTGATTTTATCATTCCTTCTCTCACTCCGATGTGTTTTGCCTTTCTGTTTCTCTGTCCCAAGAGGTAGCCATGTCAAAATATCTGTCTCTCTATTCACCCTTGACCCTCTGCTTCCGTCTCTTCCTCTCCCTCTCTTTCTCTTTCTTCCTCTCTTTCTTCCTACCCCCCCCCCCCCCCTCTCTCTCTCTCTCTCTCTCTCTCTCTCTCCTCTCTCTCTCTCTCTCCCTCCTCTCCCTCTCTCTCTCTCTCTCTCTCTCTCTCTCTCTCTCTCTCTCTCTCTCTCCTCTCCCTCTCTCCCTCTCTCTCTGTCTCTCTGTCTCTGTGAGCCAGCATAATATCCCCACAAGTTAGGCCGACTGATCTCTCAGGGGAGAAGAAGAAAATAAAATCAGTCCTGCATCCTCTCTTATCGGAACTCCACAATCAAGCCTGCACATGACTGTGTTCCACCCACTCACCCACCCACACACATACGCACACACACACACACACACACACGCGCGCGCGCGCGCGCGCGTTCGCACGCACACATATAAACACACACATAAACACACACAAGCACACACACAAAAACACACACACACACATACACACACACACACACACACACACACACACACACACACACACACACACACACACACACACACACACACACACACACACACACACACACACACACACACACAAACACACCATTCCCTCTTCCATTCCTGAAGTCATGAAAACCATTAATTGGGTTTTTTTTCATTTCTCTAGCTACAACTCCCCAGTTTAACAGTGGTGAGAGTTTTTGCTTATGCAACTTTTTTTTTTTTAATCCACCATGAAGGTAAACGTATTCTTACTTCCTTGTTGGCTGGATATATTTTCGTAGCCCACAACCAATCGCTGGTATAAAGACAGAATCTTTAACGTGCATGTTTGATCTTCTACACATGTTATAGACATGGAGGAAATGAAGATATTGGTAAGCCTGCACTCGAAGATGAGTTCTGACAGTGGAAAGCAAAATCTCCATACTAAATTTACCAAATGCCACCAAAATTTATTTATTTGTCTATACTTTTTATAGATGATAATGGAATAAGCACTCATGTGCTTTTTTTTACATCCTGTCTTTGTGTGTATGAAGTTTTTTAAATCTTTTCATCTGTTGCGACCGGCACACAATATCTTACTCTTACAAAAAACGGAACATGGTTTAACGAGTGTGCAAGACGTTCTGCGTGTGTTCGTACACAAGGCCTCGGTTTATAGTCTCATCCGATATACTTTTGGGGAGAGCGGAGTCAGCACAGAGGAAAGCATCCCCTCGAATGGGAATCGAACCCGGGTGGTCAAAGTGCGAGGGCAATGTTCTGACCAGTGACGCTCCACCACGAAAGAGTCGCTTAGCACATTACCCAATTTTGCGCTAGGAGCCATAAAAGGCAGATGGGGGTCAAGTTGTCAATTTTGAGATTTTGATTGGTTATTAAACAATATCCGTTTATCTACCTTATAATGAAATATCAAGGCATAAGTTTTATTCCTTTTGCTTTTAAATGAGTTTTGAAAATACCCAAGCCCTCATTCTGACAACCTGTTACGAAAGTAAACTTGCCCGTTTCTCATTTTTTCACGTCCTGCAGTCTATCATTTCAATGTGTAATAACGTTGCACAGAATTGTCATATTTTCTATCAGATTTTCGTTTTGTATAGCCCTTTTTGCAGATTAATACCTTGCCAACAATTAAAAATTGACCTCTTGTGCAATGCGACTCCTTATGTGGTGGAGCGTCACCACTAGGCTTTCCTGCCCCCCATATTTTATCCCATGACTCCATGGACTTATATGATTGAAGTCACACAATCTTATCCACTCGGCTGTAGTGTCCGTCAGAATCAAAATTCAACACAGTCCAGTTTTCTTGGCTTTATACAATGCCTGATACAATTACATTTGCTTTTCTTTTCCGCTCTGTCTGCCTTTATTTGTTATCCAGATGAGGTATTGTGTAACAGGTGTTAAAAACTAATCAGCGTGCAGCATTGATTCTTTGAGAAATGAAATGCTGACAGAAGTTCTTACTACTTCTGATTACATGTACCTGCGTGTATCTAGTCCCTGTTCCTTTAGCTCTGCCTCTGTGTCTCTGACTGTGTTTGTTTGTCTGTTTGTTTGTCTGTCTCTGTCTGTGTGTCTGCCTGTCTGTCTATCTGTCTGTCTGTCTGTCTGTCTGTTGTCTGTCTGTCTGTCTGTCTGTCTGTCTGCTCTGTCTCTGTCTCTGTCTCTGTCTCTGTCTCTTCTCTCTCTCTCTCTCTCTCTCTCTCTCTCTCTCTCTCTCTCTCTCTCTCTCTCTCTCTCTCTCTCTCTCTCCCTCTCTCTCTCTCTCTCTCTCTCTCTCTCTCTCTCTCTCTCTCTCTCTCTCTCTCTCTCTCTCTCTCTCTCTCTCTCTCTCTCTCTCTCTATCTCTTCTATCTATCTATCTATCTATCTATCTATTCTATCTATCTATCTATCTATCTATCTATCTATCTATCTATCTATCTATCTATCTATCTATCTATCTATCTATCTATCCATCCATCCATCCATCATCATCATCTATCTATCTATCTATCTATCTATCTATCTATATCTATCTAACTATCTATCTATCTACTACTAACCTACTACATATCTACATATATATCTATCTACCTATCTACCTGTCTACCTATCTACCTATCTA
>CM060343.1:29823853-29829807 GCA_030674155.1 Stramonita haemastoma
TTATCTTGCAGAACACGAGCTACCATATGACAAGGTTACTAAACCATTATTAGAAAAAATATCCGAGAAACAAAGAAACAAAAGCAATGCCTGTCACCTAACAAAAGCAGAAAAAAACACAAAGAGCCAATAAAAGCTGTCAGTTCACTGAAGCAGAACACAGACCAGACTTTATGGTAACGCTTTACTGATCACATAGGAAATAGCGATTTCTGTGACAAAATTTCTGCTTCATGAAACGGAAAACTCAAGTCATGTTTCTTGCTGGACAATTGTTAGCATGCAGCTTCGTTTGGCTTTTCGTGCTGTCAATCAGGAGACAGACGAACATAAAGAACGCAGCACTTTGAACATAAAAATATAAAACAATATCCAGGACTGAAATCAAGATGAGGACCACAATAAAATCATCATCATCATCATCATCATCATCATCATCATCATCATCATCATCATCATCTTCTTCTTCTTCTTCGTCTTCTTCTTCTTCTCCTTCTCCTTCTCTTTCTTCTTCTTCTTCTTGTTCTTGTTCTTGTTCTTGTTCTTGTTCTTCTTCTTCTTCTTCTTCTTCTTCTTCTTCTTCTTCTTCTTCTTCTTCTTCTTCTTCTTCTTCTTCTTCTTCTTTATTCTTCTTTGGAATTCTCCTTTTGTGCAATTTTTTTGCAATTTTTCTTCTTTGCATTTTTGTTCCTTCCTTACACTTTTTTGCAATTAATTTTACTCAAATTCTTCTTCGTCACAGTTCTTCTTCTTCACAAGTTATTCTCTTCCTAGCAATCTTTCTTCTTTGAAAATCTTTTTTTTCTTAGTTGAAGGCTCCGACATTAAAATTGATATCGTCTGTCAAATGAATCAAGATGCGTTGTGCTTCTGCTAAGTGCATGGCATGACATCCCCAGTGTATCCACGGCTGGCATGGACAATATAAGAATTGTTATCTTTAAGTCTTTCTGGAATAAAAGGAAGTGGAATGGACCACAAATGCAGAAAGTAGACAAAGAGATGACTGGAAATAGACAACAAGACAAACACAAAGCGACTGATAGAAAAAGAGGGAATTCTCAGCACAAAACTTCTATAAGCTGAGGGATGCTATCTTTACTCACAAGGCCTTGGATTTCCCAACAAGGGACACTAAAAGAAACTACATAAAAATGAACAAATTAAACAAAACACTCCGATAGGACAAAAGGAATAAACAATGGAGATAATGGTTTTTCAATGCCGACAAACACAAGTCGGCAGCTGGAAATGAAACCATTTCCCTGCCTTTTCTATGAGGCGTAGAGGTAACTGACTTTGCCAGCCTATTGGCTTTTGATGGTGGCTTCTATTTCTTTTTTTTCATATATTGTTTTGGGAGTGTGTGAATCATAATTATGTGGGCAGATTTTATGAGGTGGGTGAGATGTAATGATAGGGGGGCGATAGGTGAAAAATGAGTGCAGAATAAACCCTTGCTTTTACTCATCTAGAAGAAAAAGAACTCCGTTGTAGTGCACGGTGGGTTCCCTTCTAATTCTCAAAGCCTTTATTTTATTTGTGTTGCTTTCTTCTTCTTTGTCAAGCACGCAGACAGCGGCTATCGCTGTCAGTCACTTGAGCGAAAACGCTTTGCACTGCTGCTATGCTCTTGATAAATCAGGAGCAGCCCATCCCCTTTTGGCAAAGGACATTTTCCTCTTTGAAGTCTTTCTGGGAATTTTATGGGCAGGGAAATAGACCAAAACTGCCGAAAATGGACCATATAGGAGGCGACGAAAAGAAAAGTAGCAATGCAAAAACTAAGAGAGAGATAGAAAGAGAGAAATTCTGGCAGATAATTTTCCAGTACGGATGCTACTTATACTGACAACCCCCCCCCCCCTCCTCTTACCCACAACAGGGCATAGAGGGCTTGTTTTGATCTTTTAAGCCCTAGTTTTTTTTGTATTCATTGTTTTATGGTTTTTTTTAATTATTTAAAAACAAATATGTTTTATCGTCTTATGCCAAACCAACAGCTGACTGAAGGTGCATGGCCACATAAAAACTTCATATTAAAGCATCGTTGCATTCTTGCAGATCCTGGTGTCCGAACGTGCCTACCTTAAAAGTGGAAGGGGGGGGGGGTAACTGTCATATACGCAAAAATCTCACTACTGGTGAACATCGTAGCTCTAAACATGGAACGAAGAAAACTATTGTTGCAAAGAACACCACAGATAGAGCCAAGCCTAGAATACCATGCACGGAGATTCGAAAATCTAAGGCAACAACAGCAGAGGACAAAAACCGATGCACTTCAACTGGCAAAAGCAGAACAGAGCAAAAAGTAGTACAGGTTGTTAGTGAGGTCACAGAAGCAGAACAGAGCAAAAAGTAGTACAGGTTGTTAGTGAGGTCACAGAAGCAGAACAGAGCAAAAAGTAGTACAGGTTGTTAGTGAGGTCACAGAAGCAGAACACAGAGCTGACTCGGCTTTTACCTGTTCTGGCAGCAGAGGAAATAATCACATCCATGACATCAATAATGAGTGTGACACTCCACCCAAAAATGAGTCGCATTACGCCTGACCCACTTTTCCACTAAAAGCCAATGCAGGCAGGTGAGGGTCATGTTGGTGATTGTGAAATTTTGATTTCTCATAAAACTGTGGCAAGCTTTCAAGCTTTTTCTTCTACATTGTATTCAAATATGAAGGCAGGATTGTGTCTACTATTGCTTTAAAAATACTTTTAACAGACCTAAATTTTCATCTTGACCTCTTACAACGACGCAATTTTTCTTTTTCAAACTTGCATTTTGTCATTGCCTAATACGTGATCACCTGTACTCTTCAACCTCTTCCTCGAAAACATCATGACAGAGACACTGCAAAACCACCACACTTCCATCTCCATTGGTGGAAGACCCCTTTGCAACCTCAGATTTGCAGATGACATTGACCTCATGAGCAGCAGCAAACAAGAACTGCAAATCCTCACAGACAATTTAACAGATCGAGCGAGCGCATACGGCATGGAGGTCAGTACAGAGAAATCAAAGATCATGGTCAACAGCGCGAGTAATGACATCACGGAAATAAAGATGAATGGAGAAATACTAGAAGAGGTGAGCCAATTCAAATACTTAGGCTCCATCCTAACAAAAGATGACACATCAAACAATGAAGTGAAAGCTCGCATTGCAACAGCAACATCTGCTCTAGTCAGACTCCAGAGGATAATCAGAAGCAACAACATCAGCTTCTGCACCAAATACCACCTCTACAAATCCCTCGTGATATCTATCCTCCTATATGGCTGTGAATCATGGACTCTGACAGCAGAGTTAGAGAGGAGAATCCAAGCATTCGAGAACAAGTGCCACAGAAGACTCCTCAGAATATCATACAAAGAACACAAGACCAATAACTATGTGAAAGAAGAAATCAAAAAGCGTGTGGGCCCCCAAGAGCCTTTGCTCTACACCATAAAGAGGAGAAAGCTGATGTGGTTTGGTCACACCACAAGACACAACACTCTAGCAAAAACCATCCTGCAAGGAACAGTCGAGGGCAAGAGAAGAAGAGGCCGCCAAAAGAAATCATGGGTTGACAACATCAAAGACTGGACCGCCCAACCCCTGCAACACCTCCTACTAGCCACACAGGATCGTGAAGCATGGAAAAAGATCTCTGTTGCGTCTTCTCTCATGTCCCCCCTGCGTCCTTTGGGACATGGGACTGAGTGAGTGAGTGAGTGAGTAATACGTGATTTTGCACACTTCAGTAATTATATTTTCATTCTAGCAATGCAAATCCAATATAGTATCTTCTTCATAGAAGATTCCCATTTTCACTCTTCTTTTTCAGTTGTTGAACAGCTTTTTCATGCCAATGAAAAATCTGCTAAGAAATACAAACTGGCCGATGGTGCATTACGACTGTTCATAGGGGAGAGGGTCACTTTTATTTCTGACAAAGTTTTAGGCCTGAACAAGTGTTGCTTGCTTGGTTGACGGAGCATAGCAAACACTGGACTCAATAGTGACATTCCCCCCCCCCCCCCTCCCCTCCTAGCCTTTCGTCACAAAGAAAACGACGTTTACAGTTCAGAAACGCCATTACATCAAACTGGATTGGAACAGAAGACAGGATGCATGCTGGGTAATTATGAGCTTGTGGAAGTTCGATTTGGGGCTAAAAGAAAGCCCAGGAGACAAATGGAATTTGAATGTTATTATAAGCGCAGCCTACTTTTTTTGATGTTGAAGAAGCTGTGGTCGTGATCTTTTGTACAAATTTAGTTTTGCGGTGTTTTGTGTGTTTTGTTGTTGTTGTTATTGTTGGCTGTTGTTGTTGCTTTCTTATGGGGGAAGGGAATGAGTGTATGGTCAGCTGGAAGTTTTATCTTATTATTTGATTGTTCGTTTGTTTTGTTTGTTTGTGTGTGTGGCTGTTTGTTTGTTTGTTGGGGTGGAGTTGCTGTTGTTATAAATGTGTCCCAGCGGATTTCGGGACTGGAAGGGAGATTGTTTATGGTTTGAGGTTTCATTTTTTGTTATCGTTGTTGTATATGATTGTTTCTGTATAAGTTATCTCCTTTTCTTCCTGTTGTCTTCAAGTCTCTTATTTTTTTTTACACTCCTGGTCCATTCTTTATTGCAGATAAAATTTAAGATTGCAGTCCTCTCTACATTAAAGTCGGATACGCTGGGTCTGTCTGGCCAGGTGCTTAAAGGCAGCAATACGAATTTTGCTAATAATTTAGACAGAAAACAGGGGCTGCTGTATGAAGAAGAATATCACGTATGGATATATTCACAAATATAAATATATATCAATGTATATATATATATATATATATATATATATATATATATATATATATATATATATATATATATATATCACAACCCAAGTGTAAGAATAGGAGCACTATGACAGTTTTGAGGAAAAATGACATCAGAGCTCAGTCAAATAATTAAAAAGATCTATTTTATTTCAAGAAATTAAGAACAAAACAAACAGAAGTACAAACAAACATGACAAATGGGTGAATGAATAAATAAATAAATAGTAAAATATAAAATATAAATGAATAAGTCTGAAAATATAAAAAAATAAAGAAATCTAAAACGAAAGAGAAAACTAGAGTTAAGTATCCATCAATTTAAATGGCATTAAATAAAGTAAAACATAACATAACAACAAAAATTAAATAATAAAAGGTGAGTGCTAAAACTATCTAATAATCTAGGTGGTCATAGGGAAGCGAGGCATCAGAGACCTTAGCTTCTCTAGGGGCCAGCATATTGAGGGTGGCGCCCATCTCCCCTCCCTCGCTGATGTACCTTTTGTAAAGAGGGCAGGTACCCATTTACAGCTTGGTGAACTGGGGGAACTGTACTGAATCAAGGCATGCAATGAGTCATCCACACACTTGGTAACCATGCTCGATGTAAGTACTTAACCTTAGCTTGGGGAAAGCCAGTGTTAGCTGATAAGAACACTTGTGAAGAACAACAAAATCGACTTCTACATTGTGTGCTTGCAGCTACACCAGCTTGTCCCTAAAGGCTGTAATGCCAGGAGGACGTTAAACTCACCCATTTCCAAAGCCAGTGCTCTGACCACTGAGCTATCCAGTCTCCTGAACAATAACTGGGGGAAAAAAAAGCTGACATAACAAAGGATGCTTTGTGCGAAAGGAGAAAGGCCCTCAGCTGGAAATGGAGTTAATTTCCTTGTCTTTGCTCTGTGTGATTAGGATCACTGATTGTGCTTGTGTATTGACAGTTGTAGTTGGTTTTGTTCATCTTTTTTTTTTCTCTTTTCAATGTTGTTTTTGGTATTTGGTGTGTGTGTTTGTTTGTGTGTGTGTGTGTTTGTGTGTGTGTGTGTGTGTGTGTGTGTGTGTGTGTGTGTGTGTGTGTGTGTGTGTGTGTGTGTGTGTGTGCGCGCGCGCGTGCGCGCGTGTGTGTGTGTGTGT
>CM060343.1:29835080-29845080 GCA_030674155.1 Stramonita haemastoma
AATGCATTGGGGCACAAGTCAGGTTCACTTTTTTAAAAAAAAAAAACCCCAACAAGAAAACCCAACGACCACAAGCTACCCCAACCACCCCAATCTACCAATCTACAAAATTTTGGGCCTTAAAAAAAACAACCTAAGTCATCAATCCATTTTTTTACACCCAATCAACCCCCCTTTGCCCGTAATCATATGTCAGGGGGAAAATAAGTATTTTTTAAAAAGGTTTTTTAAAAAAACCGCTCCAGGGAAAAAAAAAAACAACAAATTTTAATTTTAAAAACCCAACACATCAAGGGGGTCGCCCGCGGGAAAAAAAAAAAAACCGACAGAGAAGAGAAGAGGGGAGGGGGAAGGGGAGAAGAGAGAGAGAGAGAGAAGAGGGGGGAAGAAGAAGAAGAGAGAGAGACGGCATAATAAATACACCCCATACACACACAACACACACACACCACACACCCCCACACACACACACACCCCCACACACACACAAAAATTACCAAAAACAACATTGAAAAAAAAAAAAAAATGAACAAAGCCAACTAAAAACCGTCAATACACGCACAATCATGATCCTAATCACACAGAAAAAGAAAGGAAATTAACTCCATTTCCAGCTGAGGGCCTTTCTCCTTTCGCACAAAGCATCCTTTGTTATGTCAGCTATTTTTTTCCCAGTTATTGTTCAGGAGGCTGAATAGCTCAGTGGTCAAAGCACTGGCTTTGGAAACGGGTGAGCTTAACGTCCTCATGGCATTACAGCCTTTAGGGATAAGCTGGTGTAAATGCAAGCACACAGTAGAAGTCGGTTTTGTTGTTCTTCACAAGTGTTCTTATCAGCTAACACTGGCTTTCCCCAAGCTAAGGTTAAGTACTTACATCGAGCATGGTTACCAAGTGTGTGGATGACTCATTGCATGCCTTGATTCAGTACAGTTCCCCCAGTTCACCAAGCTGTAAATGGGTACCTGCCCTCTTTACAAAAGGTACATCAGCGAGGGAGGGGAGATGGGCGCCACCCTCAATATGCTGACCCCTAGAGAAGCTGAGGTCTCTGATGCCTTGCTTCCCTATGACTACCTAGATTATTAGATAGTTTTAGCATTCACCTCTTATTATTTTGTTGTTATGTTATGTTTTACTTTATTTAATGTCATTTAGATTGATGGATACTTAACTTTAGTTTTCTCTTTCGTTTTAGCTTTCTTTATTTTTTTTATATTTTCAGACTTATTCATTTATATTTTATATTTTATTTATTTATTTATTTATTTATTTATTTATTATTTATTTATTTATTCATTTATCTATTTGTCATGTTTATTTGTACTTCTGTTTGTTTTGTTCTTATTTTCTTGAAATAAAATAGATCTTTTTTTTATTATTTGACTGAGCTCTCATGTCGTTTTTCCTCAAAACTGTCATAGTGCTCCTATTCTCTCACTTGTGTTGTGATATATATATGTATATATATATATATATATATATATATATATATATATATATATATATATATATATATATATATATATATATATATATATATATATATATATACGTGATATTATTCGTCATACAGCAGCCCCTGTTGTCTGTCTAAATTATTAGCAAATTTTCGTTTTGCTGCCTTTAAGCACCTGGCCAGACAGACCCAGCGTATCCGACTTTGGTGTAGGGAGGACTGCAATCTTACATTTTATCTGCAATAAAGAATGGACCAAGAGTGTAAACTAAAAAGAAGAGACTTGAAGACAACAGGAAGAAAAGGAGATACCTTATGCAGAAACAATCATATAGAACAACGATAGCAAAATTGAAACCTCAAACTATAAACAATCTCCCTTCCAGTCCCGAAATCCGTTGGGACACAATTACAACAACAGCAACTCCACCCCAACAAACAGACAGCCTAACAAACAAACAAACAAACGAACAGTCAAATAATAAGATAAAACTTCCAGCTGACCATACACTCATTCCCTTCCCCCATAAGAAAGCAACAACAACAGCCAACAACAACAACAACAACAACAAAACACACAAAACACGGCAAAACTAAATTTGTACAAAAGATCACGACCGCAGCTTCTTCAACATCAAAAAAAGTAGGCTGCGCTTATAATAACATTCAAATTCCATTTGTCTCCTGAGCTTTCTTTTAGCCCCAAATCGAACTTCCACAAGCTCATAATTACCCAGCATGCATCCTGTCTTCTGTTCCAATCCAGTTTGATGTAATGGCGTTTCTGAACTGTAAACGTCGTTTTCTTTGTGACGAAAGGCTAGGAGGGGGGGGGGGGGATGTCACTATTGAGTCCAGTGTTTGCTATGCTCCGTCAACCAAGCAAGCAACACTTGTTTAGGCCTAAAACTTTGTCAGAAATAAAAGTGACCCTCTCCCCTATGAAGAGTCGTAATGCACCATCGGCCAGTTTGTATTTCTTAACATATTTTTCATTGGCATGAAAAAGATGTTCAACAATTGAAAAAGAAGAGTGAAAATGGGAATCTTCTATGAAAAAGATACTAGATTCGATTTGCATTTATATAATGAAAATGTAACAACTGAAATTGCAAAATCACGTATTAGGCAATGACAAAAGGAAAATTTGAAAAAGAAAAATTGCATCGTTGTAAGTGGTCAAGATGAAAATTTAGGTCTGTTTAAAAGTATTTTCAAAGCAATAGTAGACACAATCCTGCCTTCATATTAGAATACAATGTAGAGAAAAAAAGCTTGAAAGCTTGCCACAGTTTTATGAGAAATCAAAAATTCACAATCACCAACATGACCCCCGCATGCGGCATTGGGTTTTAGTGGAAAAGTGGGTCAGGCGTAATGCGACTCATTTTGGGGTGGAGAGTCACACTCATTATTGATGTCATGGATGTGATTATTTCCTCTGCTGCCAGAACAGGTAAAAGCCGAGTCAGCTCTGTGTTCTGCTTCTGTGACCTCAGCTCTCTGTTCTGCTTCTGTGACCTAACTAACAACCTGTGCTACTTTTTGCTGTGTTCTGCTTCTGTGACCTAACTAACAACATGTGTTACTTTTTGCTTTGTTCTGCTTGTGTGACCTAACTAACAACCTGTGCTACTTTTTGCTCTGTTCTGCCTCTGTGACCTATCTAACAACCTGTGCTACTTTTTGCTCTGTTCTGCCTCTGTGACCTATCTAACAACCTGTACTACTTTTTGCTCTGTTCTGCTTCTGTGACCTATCTAACAACCTGTACTACTTTTTGCTCTTTTCTGCTTTTGCCAGTTGAAGTGCATCGTTTGTTGTCCTCTGCTGTTGTTGCTTTAGATTTTCGAATCTCCGTGCATGGTATTCCAGACTTGGTTCTATCTGTGGTGTTCTTTGCAACAATAGTTTTCTTCGTTCCATGTTTAGAGCTACGATGTTCACCAGTAGTGAGATTTTTGCCTATATGACAGTTACCCCCCCTCCCACTTTTAAGGTAGGCACATTCGGACACCAGGATCTGCAAGAATGCAATGATGTTTTAACATGAAGTTTTTGTGTGGCCATGCACCTTCAGTCAGTTGTTGATTTGGCAAAAGACGATAAAACATAGATTTGTTTTCAAATAAATTTAAAAAAAACAACAACAATGAATATAATAAACTAGGGCTTCAAAGAACAAAACAAGCCCTCTATGCTCTGTTGGGGGTAAGGGAAGGGAAGGGTTTGTCAGTATAAACAGTATCCGAACTGGAAAATTATCTGCCAGAATTTCTCTCTTTCTATCTCTCTTAGTTTCTGCATTGCTACTTTTCTTTTTGTCGCCTCCTATATGTCCTATTTTCGGCAGTTTTGGTCTATTATCCTGCCCATAAAATTCCCAGAAAGACTTCAAAGAGGAAAATGTCCTTTGCCAAAAAGGGATGCACTGGGACTGATTTATCAAGAGCATAGCAGCAGAGCAAAGCGTTTTCGCTCAAGTGACTGACAGCGATAGCCGCTGTCTGCGTGCTCGACAAAGAAGAAGAAAGCAACAAAAATAAAATAAAGGCTATGATAATTAGAAGAGAACCCACCGTGTACTACAACGGAGTTCTTTATCTTCTAGATTTGAGTAAAAGCAAAGGTTTATTCTGCAGTCAGTTTTTCCCCTATCACCCCCTATCATTGCATCTCACCCACCTCATAAAATCTACCCACATAATTATGATTCGCACACTCCCAAAACAATATATGAAAAACAAGAAATAAAAACCACCATCAAAAGCCAATAGGCTGGCAAAGTCAGTGACCTCTACGCCACAGAGAAAAGGCAGGGAAATGGTTTCATTTCCAGCTGCCGACTTGTGTTTGTCGGCATTGAACAACCATTATCACCATTGTTTTTTTCCTTTACCCTCTCAGAGTGTTTTGTTTAATTTGTTCCTCTTTATGTAGTTTCTTTTAGTGTCCCTTTTTGGGAAATCCAAGGCCTTGTGAGTAAAGATAGCATCCCTCAGCTTATAGAAGTTTTGTGCTAAGAATTCCCTCTTTTTCTATCATTCGCTTTGTGTTTGTCTTGTTGTCTATTTCCAGTCATCTCTTTGTCTACTTTCTGCATTTGTGGTCCATTCCACTGCCTTTTATTCTAGAAAGACTTAAAGATAACAATTATTGTTTTCCGTTGGATACACTGGGGATGTCATGCCATGCACTTAGCAGAAGCACAACGCATCTTGATTCATTTGTCAGACAACAATAGTTAATGTCGGAGCCTTCAATAGAAAAAGAAGATTTTCAAAGAAGAAAGATTGCTAGGAAGAGAATAACTTGTGACGAAGAAGAATTTTGAGTAAAATTATTTGCCAAAAAATGCAAGGAAGGAAACAAATTGTAAAGAAGAAAAATTGCAAACAAATTGCACAAAAGGAGAATTGCAAAGAGGAAGAAGAAGAAGAAGAAGAAGAAGAAGAAGAAGAAGAAGAAGAAGAAGAAGAAGAAGAAGAAGAAGAAGAAGAAGAAGAAAAAAGAGAAGAAGAAGAAGAAGAAGAAGAAGAAGAAGAAGAAGAAGAAGAAGAAGAAGAAGAAAGAAGAAGAAAAAAGAGAAGAAGAAGAAGAAGAAGAAGAAGAAGAAGAAGAAAAAGAAGAGAAGAAGAAGAAGAGAAGAAGAAGAAGAAGAAGAAGAAGAAGAAGAAGAGAAGAAGAAGAAGAAGATGATGATGATGATGATGATGATGGTGATGATGATGATTTTATTGTGGTCCTCATCTTGATTTCAGTCCTGGATATTGTTTTATATTTTTATGTTCAAAGTGCTGCGTTCTTTATGTTCGTCTGTCTCCTGATTGACAGCACGAAAAGCCAAACGAAGCTGCATGCTAACAATTGTCCAGCAAGAAACATGACTTGAGTTTTCCGTTTCATGAAGCAGACATTTTGTCACAGAAATCGCTATTTCCTATGTGATCAGTAAAGCGTTACCATAAAGTCTGGTCTGTGTTCTGCTTCAGTGAACTGACAGCTTTTATTGGCTCTTTGTGTTTTTTCTGCTTTTGTTAGGTGACAGGCATTGCTTTTGTTTGTTTGTTTCTCTGATATTTTTCTAATAATGGTTTAGTAACCTTGTCATTAGGTAGCTCATGTTCTGCAAGATAAACTATGGGTTGTAACTTTGCGTGGTTTTCATTAAGAGAATAACTTAAATTATTCAACTTTCTAGCATTTGTTTTTTTTTCTTTTAATGCCTTTAGTTTTTTACAATCATCAAGGGTCAAAATAAAACTACCTACCTACATACATAAGAAGACATACATAATGCTACCACTTACAAACAAGTAGCATTCAATATATATATAAAAATCAACAAAAAGAAATGCAATATTCAACAATTCAACTATCTGTGGATAGTGGGTCATTATTTATACATCACCCAACCCTCCTACATGGTAAAATACCTCTATAAACCACAACACACTACTGCCCATATATGTCTCACACACACACATCCAAGGCATTTTGTAAAATAGGTGGTAAAGAAAAAATAGCACCATACTTGCTGATTCCTAATTATCTGGAAAAAAGACAGGGAAATTGTCTTTACTTCCTGCAGCAAAACCATCCTTTCTTTTCTTACATCACCCCATCAATCCCACATACACTGCACATTCCAGAGCATTAAGCAAAATTAAACAAGCAAAATAACATTACAAACAGCAAAACACTGGCAAAGTCAGAGACCCTAATGATGTACAGAAGAGACCAGGAAACTATTCCATTTCCAGCTGAGGAGTTGTGTTTATTTACATTAAGCAGCCGCTGTAACTACTTTTTATCCTTTACAGTCTTTTTTAATTTTGGTTTCATTTTGGGGGGGGGGTTACTTGATGTGCTTTATTTGATGTGCTTTATTTGATGTGCTTTACTGTGGTCCAATGGAATGCTAGGGGCTTGCCAGTATGAAGAGCATTGCTTACTTACAGGAAGTTTATAGCAGAAATGCCCGCTTTTTATGCCCCTCATTCTTTATGCATTTTTGTGTTTTCTTCAAGTCACATCCTTGCTTTTTTAGTGTCTTTTTGACCCATATTTCCAGCCAATCAAAAAAATCTGGTAATAAAATAAATACAACAATTCACTTCCATACCAAAGCTGAGTGTGCTGGACCTGACTTGTTAGGCACTTAGAAAAATCACAATGAATTATTTTTTTATTATCAGACACAGCAATAATGTTGTGGTACTTGAACAAAATCATACATGTAAATTTCTCATCCATTGTGTACATGCAATCACATGGTAATTTGCAATTTTATGGCAATTACCTGCTAGAATGAGAAAGTCATGGTGTACACTATAGGTAATCCTTAGATTTGTATATTTTTCAAGTCTTTTTTCAAGTCTGTCCTTGATAATAATTCGGATTTTTATGTTAAAAATGCTGGATTTTTGTGTTCATATGTCTCCTGATTAGAACCACACAAGGACAAACGAAGCGCACATGCTAACGATTGTCCAGCAAAAAACCTGACTAGAGTTTTCAGATTCATGAAGCCGACATTTTGTCACAGAAATCGCTATTTCCTATGTGATCAGTTAAGCGTGACCATGAAGTCTGGTCTGTGTTCTGCTTCAATGAACTCACAGCTTTTATTGGCTCTTTGTTTTTTTTTGCTACCTTTGTTTGGTGACAGGCATTGGTTTTGTTTGTTTCTTGGTTATTGTTTATAAAAATGATTTAGTAGTCTTGTGATTTGGTAGCTCAGTGTTCTAGGATAAACCATGGGGTGTAACTTTGCGTGGTTTTTAACAAGAAAACAACTTAAAACATCCACCTTTGGAAACATGTACTTGAAAACATTTTTATATTCATTTGAGTTAATGATTAAAATTCTTAACACAAAACTACGTAACAACATGAACATATACTTTAAATGTTACCACATATACAAAATACCACACCAGTTAAAAAAAACAAAAGAAAATGAATATGTGTTACAAATGACTGTGTAGTTTGAAGTAATGATTTATCTGCTACTTACTCTTGCCAATTGCACCGTATCACTATATCCCACAATGCTTAAATACTTCACATGCAACACACACGCACACACATACACACACACACACACACACACACGCACACACACACACACACTTCAAAGACATTTCTAAAAGAAAAAAAATGCAAATTAAGGTCACACAATCCAATGCACTAGTGATCCTAATTATCTGCTAAAAAAACAGGAAAAGTAATTTCTCACCTGCATTAAACATTTCTTTTGTGCACTGAACAATCAATGTGGTGACCATTTTTTCATTATTTTTTTTTTTTGATGTTTAATTCAATCTGTGTAATGTAATTTCTTAGCCTCTGTTAAGGTCTTGCAAGAAGAAGAAGAAGAGAGAAGAAGAAGAAGAAGAAGAAGAAGAAGAAGAAGAAGAAGAAGAAGAAGAAGAAGAAGAAGTAGTAGTAGTAGTAGTAGTAGTAGTAGTAGTAGTAGTAGTAGTAGTAGTAGTAGTAGTAGTAGTAGTAGCAGCAGCAGCAGTAGTAGTAGCAGCAGCAGCAGCAGCAGCAGCAGCAGCAGCAGCAGCAGTAGCAGCAGTAGTAGTAGTAGTAGTAGTAGTAGTAGTAGTAGTAGTAGTAGTAGTAGTAGTAGTAGTAGTAGTAGTAGTTATAGTAGTAGTAGACAAAGATATGAATGCAAAGAATTGCGAAAAAAATCTAATAAAAGAAGAAGACAAATTGTGAATTAGAAGATTTATAATGAAAATCTGTGAAGAAGAACTGAAAAAAAAGACAGAGGAGAAGAAAAACAAAACACAATCCAGTGAAGAATGCAAAGAGGAAGAATTGCAAAATGTATGAAACAAAATAGCGAAGAAGAAAAAAAAAAAAGAAGAAGAAGAAGAAGAAGAAGAAGAAGAAAGAAGAAGAAGAAGAAGAAGATGATGAGATGATGATTGAAGAAGAAGAAGAAAAATGACAATGAGAAGAAGGAGAAGGAGAGGAAGAAGAAGAAGAAGAAGAAGAAGAAGAAGAAGAAGAAGAAGAAGAAGAAGAAGAAGAAGAAGAACAAGAAGAAGAAGAACAAGAAGGACAATGAGAAGAAGGAGAAGGAGAGGAAGAAGAAGAAGAAGAAGAAGAAGAAGAAGAAGAAGAAGAAGAAGAAGAAGAAGAAGAAGAAGAAGAAGAAGGAGGAGGAGGAGGAGGAGGAGGAGGAGGAGGAGGAGGAGGAGGAGGACAGCCACAGAAGTATGGCTCCATCCAACAAACACACTGACCCAGTCTTTTTCGACACTCTCCTCTATTTGTCTTGTTCAGCAATCCTGTCTACTGACCGTCCTCACCCCCGGGACTTAAGCACACTCTTTCCCTTCCTGTCTCTCATTCAACTGTGAGTTGGCTCTTGTGCTTACGACACCACTCATTATTTGACAAGAGTTTTGTCTGTTTATCGATTTGCCCTGGTACCCATCTGTCTATCTAGCAGCAGACTGCGATCTCTATTTCACCCTGTCTATATGTAAATCTGTCATATTTTCTAAGTGTTTGCTGACATCCATCTGACCGTTTCTTTGGTTATGCGTATATTCTTACGTCTGGTTTGAGTATCTACTTAGTTCAAGGGTTTAAAGTTTTGGGAATATTATTTTTTTCTTTTAGATAACGTGTTTAAAATATAAATTAAATAGATACATCAAATAATAAATGTTGATGTTGAATTGTGAGTATATTTAGAAGGAACAAAATGTGTTTATGTCTCCCAATGACGTAATATTACATTAATTTGAGAAAATTTGTCTTGTAAAAAGCTGCAAATGAATGTGTTTTCACGATTACCATGTTCCACATGTAAGATCACCAAGGCAAAAACATAAACCACACACACACACACACACACACACACACACACACACACACACACACACACACACACACGCACGCACGCACGCACACACACACACACACACACACACACACACACACACACAAACACACCACACACGCACACAGCCAAACAGCCCAAAAGACACTGACTACAGTGATTTATCTTATCTATCTATGATGGCATGCAGGATGATAAGTCACAACCTACATTTAAGGGTTCAGCTTATTGAAGATAACTATATCATGATAACAAGTATTGCCACAGTCATATCAATCTGGTCTAACCTTCAGATAGCAAAATCATACACACTGATTTCAAGTAGATCGACAAACACTTAATAATGACCAAGAACAAAAAACAACACCTTTAGCTTCGAAATCAGATATATACTGTCTGGTCATGTCTATATTTTTGTACGTACTTGAAACGTGGACCACAATAGCAGACATTGGAAGAAAGATACAGGCAATGGAGATGAGAAGTTTCTGCAAAACTCTCTGGTGTCTCATACAGAGATCACATCAATAATGAGGAAGTGAAAACCAGAACTGAAAATGCCAACATGGAGAGCTTCTGACGTCAGTGAAAAAAACACAAGCTAAAGTGGTATGGGCACGTCACACGAACATCCGGACTGGCCAAGGCTATCTTACAGGGAACAGTACAAGGGG
>CM060343.1:29870080-29874774 GCA_030674155.1 Stramonita haemastoma
ATAAGCATGGGCAGCAGCATGACTAAGATTACGTTTACGGGAACATGAAGAAGGCGTTAGTTTGAAAACTCTCTCCAGGCTGATCTGACTTCAGCCTTTTGCAACAACAAATTCCATGTCAAGGCGGATGTAATCTTTCATATATTTTTCTTCCATCTATTTCTTCATCTGTCTGCTCCTGTGTTTTCCTCAAAATTAATGTGTCATTATAGTCTTGGAAAAAGAGGTTTGATACATGACAGACTAAACGGCATCAGGCGTCTCCTTTTTATTTCTTCATTTATTTATTTATTTATTTATTTATTTATTTATTTATTTATTTATTTATTTATTTATTTATTTACTTTTTAAAACGTATTCATCTATTTATTCTTTTATATCGAGGATAATGAAATAAGCACTCATGTGCTTTTTTACATACAGTTCCCATGTGTATGCAGTTTTGTAATTCTTGTCATCTGTTCCCAGCAGCACACGATGGTCTACTTTTACGAACAGCGGAACGGGATTTAACGTGTGCACAAGGTGTTCTGCGTGAGTTGGCCCCCCGGGCCTCGGTTTATAGTCTCATCCGAGGAAACCTTTGGGGAGACTGGAGTCAGCACTGATGTTAACTCCAGAGGGAAAATCTCCTCCAACGGGAATCGAACCCGGGTCGTGAAATTGCGAGCGCAAATGTTCTGACCACTAGGCTATCCCGTCCCCCGTCTGTCTTGACCCTTTTGCAACAACAGATTCCATGTCAAGGTCGATCTGCAACCAGAAGAAGGGGTTCTTATGGCCCAGCTTTCATGGCCACCTCTCACCACACTGTTCTGTCATCCCGCCAGGACATGTGTACATCTTTGGAATGCTTTCATTTCATAAGCGCAGTTTTACTTGTTTTTCTTTCTTTTTACAGTTGCGCTGTCAAAGTGCAACTGTTCTACTCTTACTGTAATGTAGAAATGACCAGTGCTCTAAACAGCGTCAATGTTGTAAGGACGCTGATGTCTTTGCTGTTCCCGAAAACGTTCTTTACGTAGCAATGAGAAGTGCTGAAAGATTGATCGTTTGTCTAGTTGGTAACTCGCCTGCCTAGAAAGCGAAAAGTCCGGGTAGGAGTGTGCGGTGGTTTAAATCCCGCGTGGGCCCAGATCTTTCCCCCATCCCTTGGACCATGAGTGGTGGTCTGGGCGCTAGTCTTTCGGATGAGACGATAAACCGAGGTCACGTGTGTTACACATCATTATTTAGTGCACGTAAAAGAACACACGGCAACAAGGGGGTTGTCCCTGGCAACATTCTGTAGAAAAGAACCACTCTGATAGGAAAGCATATACAGTTGCAGACAGGTAAACAGAAGAAACAAAGGGTAGGTGCTGCACTTGTGGCGACGCGCTCTCCCCAGGGAGGGCAGTCTAAATTAAAAAGAGAGCTGGTCTGATCTTCAATAAGCTGAAAACTTATAATCTTTCTTGAGTGGGAATCTAGGATATTTCCTTCATTTTCAAGTTGTTGCACATTGAAAACAAAACTAAAGTGCAACATCACACGATAGTACGTTCATGGGCTCCTTGCTGACTTTAAATTGTTCAGAAATTTGTTCATTTATTATAGTTTGTTTCTGCTTTATTCCTAGTTGCCTTTACGATTTGCTTGTTCAGTATGAGTTGAATGATAAAGTTCATTGCGTTTCCTAATTCTTTATGTTCATGAAATTTAATATCTCCCTCTTGAACAGATTTAATGAAGAAGATAAAGGCCCCACAAGAAACTAAGGTGACACTTCTTGAACTCTTCACAAAATAAGTTCTTTAAATTGTTTGTTTATTTGTCCATTCTATTTCCATCTCTTGCTCTCGTTTTCTAAGCCTCTCTTCAAGTCCATTGTCTCTGCATGTGTATAGGGGTTTTTTTCTTTGTCTTTCTCTTTTTCTGAGTTTATTTGTCTCTGTCCCTATGCGTCTCTGTCTGTCTGTCGGTCGGCCTGTCGGTCTTTCTGTCTGTCTCTGTATCTGTCTGTCTCTGTATCTGTGTTTGTCTGTGTGTTTGTTTGTCTGTGTGTGTGTGTGTGTGTGTGTGTGTGTGTGGACTGTGTGTGTATGCGTGTGGGTTTTTCTCTTATCTCTTTATCTCTCTCTCTCACACACACTCTCTCTCTCCCTCTCTCCCTCGCTCTCTCTCTCTCTCTCTCTCCTCTCTCTCTCTCTCTACTCTCTCTCTCTCTCTCTCTCTCTCTCTCTCCCCTCTCTCTCTCCTCTCTCTCTCTCTCTCTCTCTCTCTCTCTCTCTCTCTTGATGATAGATGGTGGTGGATTGATGTTTTTCATTCATTTAACCTCATCATATTCTCATGTTTGCTCTTTAATTATTGCGCTTTTTTGTTTTGTTTTGTTCTGTTTTTGTTTGTTTTGTTTTGTTCTGTTTTTGTTTGTTTTGTTTGTGTTTGTTTTCCTTTATTCAAATCAAAAATTATCATTGATTCTTACTTCTTATTTTCGTTTCTGAATGAGTGACTTTTTATAACATTACCTTATTATTGTATCTCTGTGTTATTTCTTGCCTGTTGTTTGATACTTGGTATGGTTCCTTACTTTTGGTATTTGGATCATTATAATTGTAGTTGTGTAGTTTTGGCTATTATTTTTAGTTTTTTATGTTATTGTTATCCTGAATAGGGCGGGTACTGGATGTAAAAAAGCACACGAGTGCTTATCTATTATCCTCGAATAAAAGAATTTTGCCTTGCCTTTGCCTTGCCTTGTCTCTCTCTTTCTATCTCTCTTTCGCTCTCTCTCTCTTTCTCTCTCTCTTTCACTCTCTTTCTCTCTCTCTCTCTCTCTCTCTCTCTCTCTCTCTCTCTCTCTCTCTCTCTCTCTCCTCTCTCTCTCTCTCTCTCTCTCTCTCTCTCTCTCTCTCTCTCTCTCTCTCTCTCTCTCTCCCTCTCTCTCTTCTAGAAATACAAAATGAAAATAAAATCAATTCCATATGCCTTTCACGTTTTTCCTACAGCATTATATCAGTTTTCACTTTGTATCTCTCGAAAGGCTACCACGGTCCGTGTCATGTTGATCCAGGAAGTAAAGTCAGTTGGATATCTCATGCTCCTTGAAACAGATAGACAGGCAGACAGACACACACTCATAAAGACTACATCAGAGAGAGTCAGGGAGGAAGGGAGGGAGAGGGAGAGGGAGAGGGAGAGAGAGGGAGAGAGAGGGAGAGAGAGAGAGAGAGAGAGAGAGAGGAGAGGAGAGAGAGAGAGAGAGAGAGAGAGAGAGAGAGAGAGAGAGATGAGAGAGAGAGAGGAGAGAGGAGTAGAGAGAGAGAGAGAGAGGAGAGAGAGAGAGAGAGAACTCACCTGTTTATATATAGACGAGAAGCAGAAAGATAAAGATATATGATAGACAGATAGACAGTAAAACAGTCACACACACACACACACACACCACACACACACACACACACACAAAACACACACCACACACACACACACACACACACACACACACACACACACACACCACACACACACACACACACACACACTCACATACACAAACAAACAAACAAACACACACGCATCCCCCCCCCACACACACAGACCAACAGACATACAGACAGACAAACAAACAGACAAACAATAAAAAGAGCTAGTCACTGACACAAACAAGATGACAGAGGGGAAAGAGAACAACAAACAAAAAATGAAACAACTAGATTGAGAGTTATCGATGCTAGGTCTTCTTTGTCAGTCTAAAAACAACAAAGAATCCCCTCTCACACAACGGGGAGCATCGTGTGTGCGTGACAGCACTCCAAAGAACATCACGAACGGACACGTTTTGTTACCAGTGTGTGCAACATGTGTGTCACAAGAAAACAATCTTATCCACAACTATTTCATGACCGTTTTTTTTTTTGTTTTGGCTGCCTCATTTTCTTGGACGTCCCCATCCTGGTGTTCCCATGGTGTTCATTCTAATCTTCCCGCCACTGCCATAACCAGATTTGCAATATATCATTATCAGTACCGAAGTCCAGAGGGAGCGCAACACTATCAGGTCCCCGTGGGGTCACCAGTTTGATGGACTCTGCACTGCTGCTGGGTCACTTTGGTGGTGTTCGGTGGTGCCTGTTCTAAGCTAACATACGCAGGACACCACCTACTACGCCCCCTAACAATGACAGTATTAGCTCAGTCGCGGAGCCAGACTGAGTCACCCACCTGAGGTGGCGACCACCACAACGTCCCTCCAACGACCGTCCTCCATGAAACTCCAACCCCAAAGTCTTTGACACAAACTCACCACAGGCACAGAAGCGTACGGGGAAACCGAATCTGAGGTCACCATGAGACCAGAGCAAATAGAACCACGGAATCCGAAGACTTTTTCTATCGCATGATAATCACTCATAATGAGGATGACGTAATGATGCTGATGTGGAAGTGCATGTGGCTGGAGACTATTTAACAGGACTGTACTCTACCCTTTCTGTCATTTAATATATCCCAGCAACCCGAGAGATACAGACACTTGCAGTATTGGTCAGGTAGTTTGAGCAACAATCTCAAATTCGTATGAATAAAGTGGATAACGCTTGAATGCGTGGTTCCAGTATCCCCAATGAACCCACAGCACACACACACACACTTACGGTAGGAGCCAGCAAGTGTCCGAGAAATCGCTATGACTCATATTGGATTTAAAC
>CM060343.1:29887374-29894874 GCA_030674155.1 Stramonita haemastoma
GTGTTCTCTGTCTGTCTGTCTGTCTGTCTGTCTGTCTCTGTCTGTCTGTCTGTCTGTCTGTCTGTCTGTCTGTCTGTCGTCCGTCTCCGTCCGTCCGTCCGTCCGTCCGTCCGTCCGTCCGTCCGTCCGTCCGTCCGTCCTCTCTCTCTCTCTCTCTCTCTCTCTCTCTCTCTCTCTCTCTCTCTCTCTCCTCTCTCTCTCTCTCTCTCTCTCTCTCTCTCTCTCTCTCTCTCTCTCTCCTCTCTCTCTCTCTCTCTCTCTCTCTCTCTCTCTCTCTCTCTCTCTTTGTGAGTGGTTTCTGAGTCTGTCATATGAAATGACAATTTCAGCTTTTTATGAGCAAAAACTAGTAAAAAAGTAAAACAACAAAAACACAACTTTGAAAAGTATGAATGAGGTGCCCTCTTTAGAATTTGTGGATAAAGAGTGGCTATCTTTTTTATCACATGCTGAAAGATGCATCAGCGGTCACTGTGATGAATGAGATGACCACTTGCTTCTGAAAACAGAAAGTACATGGATAATAGTAGATTTATGCTTAGACACATATATTCTTGAATGAGCTACAGAAGATTCGGTTAAAAAAAATACTGCCAAAAAGTTCTACTCTAAAGGCTTTATTATGTGAGGGCTACCTACTTGTCTGGGTATGTTATGTGTAAATCTATAAGCGACGATACTCATTTACTTTTTTGCTTTTCTATTCATTTATTTATTCTACGTTTATGTATTATGCATTTATGATTTGTTTGTTTCTTTAACAGATAATTGAATACGCATCCATGTGCTTTTTCTTTACATCCTGTCCCTGTGAGTATACTGTTTTGTAAATTCTGTTATCTGTCCTTAACTCCTTTGCATATGACATCGGGCTCACGTACCAAAACTGACCAGCTATACTTTCATGACGCACCATGGCAGTAACAGACATTACTGGGGCTTTCTTCCAGTCTATACTTATACCAACACAAAGCATCATGCGCACACACACTGAGAACCCATTACGCCTTTTTTGGAAACGTAGACGATCTTGTGCAGGTAGGAGCGGATGATACAATTTAAAAAAAGAAAACCTGAGGCACAAAGGTCTTGTGTTTAGACACCACCCTCGAAGTCGGAGTATTGTTATATAAACGGTGGGGACTAAACACTGCCACATTAACACCAAAAAATGTCACCGTTGGTGATCCTTTAAGCTCTGTGGAGTTACTGGAAGAAATCCAATGAATAGACACAGGGGGATGCAGACAGGCAGGTGGAGGTATCACGGTGGTGTTTATAAGAAACTAAAGCTACACAGTTATTCTAGAAATGTTCTTTTATCGTTGGGTTCTTAACGTGTTCATTGCTTTTGGGGCGCTAAAACTTTTTCTTTCATAGCCCCGCAAAATATACCTTTATTTAGTAAGGCCACTTGCCATATACATTTCTAGTACGTCATCCCGGTACACACTTGTGATTATCCATAACATGGCGTGTCGCTTTGTACTGGAGGCTGATTCTGTCACATTAATAATCATTTGCAATGAAAAGATATGCTCTTTTTCAATTAAAAAAGATATTGAAAATCGCAATATTCTATAACAAGTTCAAAGCAAGAAAAGAATTCAACTCTCCCACGGGGATAATGGGGGACTATCACATTAAGCACCATGCCAAACTTCTGGAAATCATGTGCTAGGGGTTTATATTTTCTATCCCTTTCTTTGTTTCTGTCTGGTTCCTTTTTTCCCTGTCCCCTTATCCTTGTCTGTTTCCTGGTTTTCTGGTCAGTTCTCTTACCTTTTCCCCTCAGAGGACATACATATCTAACCATTCTCTCCCAGCCAGTGTCAGCTACATTGGGCCTGACTCGTCAGGCACTTAAGGGCAGTACGCATTTTTAATCGTATGACAGCTAACAGCTGCTGCTAAAGCGTTTGACACGAAGACAATACTGAACTTAAGGAAGTAACACCACGTTTGCTTCATAGTCAGTGGTCAGTATGCGGGGGTTGTGTTTAGAAAGGCTAAGGCTAAAAGAACTGAACGTATGGGAACAGATGACAAGATTTGCAAAACTGCATACACACGGGGACTGCATAAAAAAGCACACGAGTGCTTATTCCATTATCCTCGATATAAAAGAATACAATAATTAAAAAAACCCTCGATATTAAAGAATAAATAATAAAAAAAAATAAGAACTAATCACTAAATGTTCTTTCTTCTGCTCACAGACCCACAGTGGCAGCACTAGTTGGGGCCTACCTACTGTCATTCATGGTCTTTCTTCCCGCCTTCCTGGCTTACACCATCAAATGGAAAACAGACCCCTCCACCAATCGCAGCATGGCTTACACAGACGGCGCGGACTGGTTTCCATTAACCACCATCGAGGCTGACAACATCATTTATAACGCTTTTGTCGTGGCTTTACCCGTGTTTCTGTGCATCATGATCGTCTGCTGCACCATCACTATCCTCAATCTCCGCCAGGCTTCACGTCAACGGCTGAAGATGACTGGGAAGGTGACAGAAGAAAGTAAAGCTGGACAGAACAGGATCACGGTCATGTTGCTGGTGATCTGCGGTGTTTACTTTGTTCTTGCTCTTCCTGAAACCTGTTTTGCTGTGTTGGTGATGCTGGTGCCAGGGCTCCATATCTATGAGAAGATGCACAATACCGTGGTGGTTGTGTATCAGTTCGTTTGGATCGGCACCTGCTTGAATTCGGCAATTAACTTCTTTGTTTACGTTCTGCTCAGTTCTCGGTTTCAGAAAACTTTGAAGAATGCCTTTGTTGGATTCTTAAACTGTAAGTTCTAACTACTAAAAAAGGTGTTTTCCCTTCACTCCACTGTTTGTGAAAAGTAAAGAGAAAATAAATGACGGAATTAGTTTTCTGGCTATTGTCTCTTTATTGTGTGCTGGTGGGAACAAATAAGGATATTCACAAAAAAATGCATACACACGAGGACCAGATGTAAAAAAGCGCGCGTGTGCTTATTCTATTATACTCGATATGAAAGAATAAATAAATGCATAATTATGTCTGCCTTTGTGTCTGTGTGTCATTGTCTTACTGTGTCTGCTTCTGACTGTGTGTGTTTCTGTTTGTCTGTCTGACTGTGTGCCTTTGTCTCTGTCTGTCCGTCATTCTGTTATCATGTCTGTCGGTCTGTCTGTTTGTCTTTCTCTATCTGTCTGTCTGTCTGTCTGTCTGTCTGTCTGTCTGTCTGTCTGTCTGCCTATCTGTCTGTCTGTCTGTCTGTCTCTCTAACTCTCTCTCTCTGTTTCTCTCTCTGTTTCTCTCTCTGTCTCTGTCTCTGTCTCTGTTTCTCTGTCTCTCTGTCTCTCTGTCTCTGTCTCTGTCTCTGTCTCTCTCTCTCTCTCTCTCTCTCTCTCTCTCTGTCTGTCTGTCTGTCTGTCTGTCTGTCTCTGTCTGTCTCTGTCTGTCTCTGTCTGTCTCTGTCTCTGTCTCTGTCTCTCTCTCTCTCTCTCTCTCCTCTCTCTCTCTCTCTCTCTCTCTCTCTCTCTCTCTCTCTCTCTCTCTCTCTCTCTCTCTCCAGGTTCTATTTTCACACAACATAATAAATTATTTCCTCCATCCCTGTGAGTCTTCTAAGGTATATGCCGCATACACACACGCACAAGTACAGCAGGAAACCAAGTTGATGGTAATGTTCAAGTGCCTTACATATTAAAAAGCCATACAGTGACATCAATATTTTCACCGTGTTTATAATGTTGAAACCCTTCCTTTCCTACAAAAAGAAAAAGAAAACACCACACAACACAGTATCGAAGGGCATACCAACATTGTAGTGTAAGGTATGGAACACGGTTGGCGTCAATAGCTCATACAGCCTTTGATCAAAACCAGTGGAGGAAACGAATAAATAGTCAATCACCCGAAGGAAATGATAAAAATAAGAAGGAATCGATGTCCTACTTTGGATCAGAATAACAAGTGAGGTAATGCATTGATTAGGACAGAAAGCAATATCCGAAACAGGTTCACAATGAGCAAGAGCATGCCATATAGAAGAATAAAGAACGATGAAAAAAAGACAAAAAATGAAAAAGGCAGGCGTAAAGTGAAGCAAAAAATAAGCGGAAAGAAAAATAAAAAAAAACAGAAGTGAGGAACAAAGAAAGAAAGAGCACAGAAACCAAAAGAATACAATATGGTAAAAAACAAAACCCACACAAACTAAGAAAATGATAACTAGAGAGCTAAATAATCATAAAAAAATAGATATTTTAAAAAAAGAAGACTATATTCAGTGATTATTAATGTCGGGAATAATGTATAAACCATGGTTTAAAAAACCAGAATATCTTTTTTTTTCTGTTGTGTGGTCTTGTGTTCAGATATACCAAATTGTTATATGGTACATGGATTATTTTTAGGAATGATTTTGTTAGTTGATATTATGTAAAATCCTCCATATCCTTAAAGGGATGATATAAAAGAAAGAATTTGAAATTGGACTAATGTTTGACCAGGTGTCGGCAATGTCAAGGTCAAGTCACTTAGTGGGGTCCTACCCCATTTTTCTTTGTACTTTGTGTTGTGGTGCAACAGATGTTATATTCGAGCTCCCTGAACATATCTGCACGAGGCGAATCTAGTTTGAGTAAGGGGAGGGAGGGGCAGGATTGTTAAGTGTTTAGAGCACTTGCTTTCCCCAGGTCAAAGTTTAGTAGCATCGAGCAAGGTAATGAGTTGAATGGAAGGCCATTTGCGCCCCTTGGCTTCAGTCCCCTGTACCAAGTAATGATTATTGTGATTGATTTAGATGAATAACTATAATGTTTTTGTTGTGCTTTCTAAAACTGTAGTCACGTGCTACTTCCATGTGTATTATCATGTTTATTGTATGAAACAACGTGCATATGTGTTGTTATGCCAGGTAAACCTTGGTTACAGACATGTATCTGAGTCTAGCAGTGTTTCTAATGTGCACCTGCGTGGCTGGTTGTACAGCTACTTTAAGTGACACAGTGCTCATGATATTATTCTTACAACCTACATGGAGGTGTGCTTTGTTTTATTTATTGTGCTTTCGTGAAGTGTTGTATAATAGTTTTTTTTTTAAATTAATTAAGCGTATATATATATATATATATATATATATATATATATCTGTGTGTGTGTGTGTGTGTGTGTGTGTGTGTGTGTGTGTGTGTGTGTGTGTGTAAATCGTGAGTTTCTGGGTTCGTACCCAGCCTCGCCCTTTCTTCCCAGTTTGACGAAAAAATCGAACTGAATATCAAAGTCATTCGGATGAGACTCGAAACCGAGGCCCCGTGTGCAAATGCACGCAGAACATCTTGGCACACGTTAAAACCCCGTTCCACCTTTCGGAAGAGTAGGCCATCGTGTGCCGGTAGGAGCGGATGGCAAAAGTATAACAAACCAGCATGCACACAGGTGTCGTGTTTAGACACCATCCCTGTAGGTATATGGCAACGTTCTGGTGGCTCCTGCGACGGTACTGGAACCATTCGTATCGGTCAATGCCCTTCCAATGGATTATTCCAGTGCCGTGGAGAGGGGGGGTCTGCTGCATGGGTAACAGCTTGCCCTTCATACATACTTGCCCAGGCTTTGCGCTCTAAAGACTAGAGCGCAACTCCATAGTCTTCTGAGACTGATGAGTGCCTACTACTGTGTGTGTGTGTGTGTGTGTGTGTGTGTGTGTGTGTGTGTGTGTGTGTGTGTGTGTGTGTGTGTGTGTGTTTGTATGCATGCGTGCGTGCGTGTGTGTGCGTGTGTTAATATTATGTCTGTGTGTTTGCATGCGACTGTGTTTGTGTGTGTTTGAGTGTGTGTTTGTCTGTCTGTCTGGCTGCAGTCATAATCAGCAGATTTGGAAGTAGAATAAAAGCTGAGCTGTCAAATCCCCTCTCTGTCTAGCCGGCTTTCTGTTGTTCTTTTTTAACAACTCTCACTCACTCACTCAGTCCCATGTCCCAAAGGACGTAGGGGGGACATGAGAGAAGACGCAACGGAGATCTTTTTCCATGCTTCACGATCCTGTGTGGCTAGTAGGAGGCGTTGCAGGGGTTGGGCAGTCCAGTCTTTGATGTTGTCAACCCATGATTTCTTTTGGCGGCCTCTTCTTCTTTTGCCCTCGACTGTTCCTTGCAAGATGGTTTTTGCTAGGGTGTTGTGTCTTGTGGTGTGACCAAACCACATCAGCTTTCTCCTCTTTAACAACATCATAGCTTAAAAGGAGGGCTGAGTAGGGTAAAAGGATTGGCTACCTCCTTTCTGTTCACGTTTCAAATGCTACCTTGTGACTATGTGACGGCTGAAAACCCTTCCCATCTACATGCTCTCACGCTTTCTGAAGGCTCCATAACGCTGTCAAACTGCAGGGAGGGGTGTTTTGAAGGAGTCTGACTTCTGATAGAATCCCCGCATATAATCTGACTTAATATTCTGATCTGGGCAAGAGCTAAACTTGAGGGAAAGCTTATCCATAGAAGAACTGTCAGTTTGATTTTGGTTTGTTTGTTTAATTGATTTGTTTGACGTTTTTGTTTCGTTTTGTTTTATTTGTGTTTTTATTCAGTCTTATTTTGCTGGGTTTTTTTCTTCTGCCTTGTTTCCCTGTGTTTCAATTCATCTGTCTGTCTGCTTGTCTCTATGTCTGTCTGTCCTCTTATTCCTGTTCTTGATTTTGTCTTGTTCTTCTTGTTCTTGTTCTTCATCCTCATCATCATCTAGAACGCCCCAAAAGGAGTCACTATTGCCTATCCTATAAGCAAAAATGGGTTGCACTGCTGTTAAGTGTTCAGCAAGCCAGGTTCAGCACAACCAACCATGAGGTGGGAGAGAAGTGTTATCTTTTACTCGTTGCTGTGGAGAAAAGGCAGGAGAATGGACCAAAATGTCAGAACATAGACAAAAAGGAAGGTGACAGGAAGAAAAAAAACACATGACAGAAGCAAAAAAAAGGGACAGAAAAAAAGAGAGATTCATAGCATAGATTTACAGAATGTTGGTATGGTATTTACACTGACAGAGCCCCGGCATCTATACCAGGGTAGGGGCCAGGGTCATTCCAATCACTTCATACTCGGTTGAACAGTTCCGTATGACTGGTCTCTCCTTGTCAGACCGACAGGTCTGAGTAAAACCACTTTGGGTAGTCAACCTGAAACTGTAGAATATAAGCATCCCGATGGAAAAGCCATACAAATTATTTGAACTTAAACAAAGTTGATGAACAATAATTCTAAAATTAAAAATGATACAACATAAATAATAATAACAAAAATGACCAGAGTCATATAATCAATGAAACATAAGTACAGAAATTTTCAAAAGAATACAACATAAAATGAACAAAGTTTAGTCTTTAATGGCAATAACGTTTGTAGCGGAAAAATTGGCTAAGTTAGTCCGTACAGAGAAAGAGAGAGAGAAGAAAGAGAGAGAGAGAGAGAGAGAGAGAGAGGAGAGAGAGAGAGAGAGAGAGAGAGAGAGAGAGGAGAGAGAGAGAG
>CM060343.1:29897374-29904874 GCA_030674155.1 Stramonita haemastoma
GATAAAGATCATAGGTATTTACATGAAGGGTATCAAATACATTCTCTTTCCTGTTTCTTTCTTACTATCTGCCTGTCTGTTTGTCTGTATGTCTGTCTTTCCTGTCCCTCATTCTATCCTGTCTGTCTGTCTGTGTCAAATACACTCTCTCTGCCTCTGTCTCTCTGTCTCTCTCTGCCTCTGTCTCTCTCTCTGTGTCTCTCTCTCTGTCTCCCACTTCTCTCTCTCTCTCTCTCTCTCTCTCTCTCTCTCTCTCTCTCTCTCTCTCTCTCTCTCTCTCTATCTCTCTCTCTCTCTCTCTCTCCTCTCTCTCTCTCTCTCTCTCTCTTCTCTCTCTCTCTCTCTCTCCTCTCCCTCTCTCTCTCTTTCTTCTTGTTTTTTTTTTTGAAAGATTATGTTCCATTATTCCATTACTTTGAACTGGAACTTTTGTTTCTTAAGACGCTTTGTCCCGCTCCATATTTAGCCATAACACCTATTCTACCAGTGCAGTGTAGTGGAAACTCCAAGGATGAAAGAAGTCTTGCAAGAAATGGCGCATGACTGATGTGAGTGATGGGTATGGAATGACTACCTTCCGTGCTCTGTGGGCAGGCCTATATAACAATGGCTTTCTTCAGCTTAGCTCCAGAGCAGCTGAAAAAATATATTAGCTGACATTTCGGTCCATAGTTGAAATATATATTTTTTTAGTATATTGCATCTCTCTTGGAAATGTCAAGGGACTGCCACTATAAAAGAAAGCATATCCTAACTTCTGGATTTTTTGTGTGTTAGAAAATCACTCTTTTCCCTGGCCTTTTTTCTCCTGTCCTTCTTTTTTGTCTATATATATTGTGTGTCTCCTTGGTCTATTCTCCTGCCTTTTTTTGCCTACAAGTACAAACAGTATTCCATCAACAGATTACAACACTGCGTTGCATGCCCTAAAGTAAAAAAAAAAAAAAGCTAATTAAAAGAAAAGGTAAAACAGTGAGATTTCGCGCGCGCACACACACACACACACACACACACACACACACACACACACACACACACACCTCTCTCTCTCTCTCTCTCTCTCTCTCTCTCTCTCTCTCTCTCTCTCTCTCTCTCTCTCTCTCTCTCTCTCTCTCTCTCTCTCTCTCTCTCTCTCTCTCTCTCTCTCTCTCTCTCTTCTCTCTCTCTCTCTCTCTCTGTGCAACAAAAAAAACTTTAACCTGTTTTCTTCATCCCTAATCCTATTCATCTTCATTTGTACCTGGAAAATCTCTTGCTCGGAACAGAACAGATCCCCGTTTTTGTAGCATGCAATCTGCTGTGAAATCAAACGGTTTTTTTTTCTAATATAAATCACACATGGAATGGAAGCAGGGTGATTGATCTATTATGCGATTGTTTCCTTTCGTGTTCAGTGGCAGAATCAGAATGGCTTGACAAAGCTTTGGCTTGAATGTAGGCAGAAATGGATTTTAAGGCAACACTCCTGGTGGTAGGGGGTGTGGAAGGAAAATGTATGGCGGTTATATATGCACAAAAGCGTTTTTTTGTGATGATACAAGTCTGACTTTTCCATGCTTGCCTTCAAAGTAACTGGAAAGTGAGGGATAGGTTTTCTGTCAGTGATGAATATAATGGTGTTGGCTCTATAGTCAGCAACCGTGCATAGTGTTGACTTTTGCTGTTAGTGCTTTTCTAGCTGAAACATCCATGTATCATAACTATAGACCTTGAATTTCCTCTCCGCTCATTACACGTAGAAACAGGTCCCTGTTTTATCACGCAATGAATGAAACATGTGCGTGCATGACTGTTTTCATATGCTTTATCATGTATGTAGCCATACCCCTATTTCAAAGGATAATCTTTTTTTTATAGAGGGTAAAACTTATGTTTAGATTTTATAAGCAATGAGGAATATCTCCAGATATATTTTTCTCAGTGCTCTTAAGGTGCCATGATGCCACTTACGTCTAAATAGTATCCCTATGATTGAGGAAACTATAACATTTCAATGTAAACCTAAGTCTTATGGCTTATTATCATAGGGTTGATGTTAGCTTTTCTAGCCTAGGCCAGTAACTGTGGATAAATTGGCCTTTTATTCCTGGTGTTCAATGAATCGGTACCCTGTGATTACCAGCTGCTTTGGTGCAATGGTTAGCGCATTGGCTTACAGACTAAAAGGTCAAGGATGTGAATCCCAAATGAGCTACAGGATTTTTCAGAATTTAGCTGGCTTCTTATCAGAATAAGTCGGCTATGGGCTCGTTCGGAAAACTTGGACCACACATTTGAGCTTCAACCACTCTATGGATGCAATGTCAATGGTGTTGCTGAGACTATCTTACCGACACTGCAGGTGTCTGTATCTCTCCCGCCCGGTTGACATCAGGATATATCATGATAGAAAACGTAGAGCACAACCCTTTCAAGAAGTCTGAACGCACGTACAGTTACATATTAGCATCGTTGCATCATACCTTATCGTTATTGATCATCATGCTATACAAAAAAGCACTCCTTGATTTCCAGAGACCAGAAAGCAAGGTTGGGCTAATCAATTTCCTTTGTTCTCATGACCAGAGAAACTTTGGATGCAGCTGGTCATCAGAAACAGTACACACACCTCCTGATATCTGACTACTCCTTTACACGCTTATCCTTTGAGATGTTGTTTACCAATGCCCTGGTCAGTGTCCGTGAAGGGAAAACCTTCTGTGCCGCTTGAGAGCATGAGGAAGTCATTGAAATATTAACAGCTGCAAAGTACTTGAGGAAAGTTGAAAAGCCATTATGAAGACGTAAGTGGCTTCATAGAACTTGAGGCTGGTGAAGTCATTAAGTCGTAAAATGGTTTCATGGCATTTGAGGGCAGTGAAAAAGCCATTATTAAAACTTATGTGGTTTAATAGCACTTGAGAGTAGAGAAGTCATTAAGTTGAAAGTGTCTGTACGGGACACTAATTCCCTGGAGATACATGTGCTAGTCATCTACTTTTGTTGATATTTTTGTTATTATTCATCTGTTATATTTACGTTATTAACAATGTAACGAGGATATCCCCAAATCCACAACGTAACTAATGCATTTATTTAATACCACAGCAACGTGTAGTGTTCGGAACTAGCCCTTATAGATTTTTGTTTCATATAATTTTGAGCATGGTACCTTTTTTTTCATAAATAGAATGCTACGGAAACATGGGAATCAAAGTGAATAAAACCCTCTGTTGGAATAATTTAAAGAAAGTAACTACTGACATAAATAATCAAACGAAAGAGCTAATGTATCACCCCTATGGAAAAGGCTACTCCCTTGATTTAGCTTGCTAATCTTGCAACATCTTCTATAGAATGCCAGTCAGGAAAAATAAAGTTTCACAGACTTGCTAAAGTATGAAAAAATGCACCGTACACTTGCTTTTGGGATTGAAGACATGCTACAACATTTCAAGGTAGACTCGAGAACATTGGAAATGAACATCAAAGTAGGACTGTTTCTTTGGGTTTCTTGAGCTTTGACCCCCGCCCATGCATATTATAGCAATGAATCTAGTACACCACAAAGGGAATGGGGGGGCGTGTAATGTTTACAAAAAAAAATCAAACCCACCAAATTGGCTCCAATCCACACCGGTTTTCATTCAGAGGGTAATTTTTTTTACAAACCAAAAAAAAATGTGTGTTTTATTGTTTCTGTTTATTATTTCTTTTCTTTCTATCTGTGTTAAGTTGGTGCTTAAACCTGAACTTTAAACAACCCAGGAAGCAGAAAAAGACAAAATGCATTCAAAGATTGAAAAAAAAGTTTTAAAAGTTTTCTCTGTGTGTGAGTAAGTGAGTTAGTGAGTGATTGAGTGAGTAAGTGTGTATGTGTTTGTGTTTGTGTTTGTGTGTGTGTGTGTGTGTGTGTGTGTGTGTGTGTGTGTGTGCGCACGCGCACGTTTGTGTGTGTGTGTGTGTGTGTGTGTGTGTTTTATGTGTGTGTATGTGTTTGTGCTTGTGTATTTGTGTGTGTGCGTGTATGTGTGCGCACGCTCGCGAGCGTGTGTGTGTATGTGCATGTGTGTGCATGCGCGTGTGTGTATGTGTTTCCTCGCTCGTGTGTGTATGCCACTGTTTGTACAATTGCTTGTGGCAGCAGCTACAAGCTCGAAGGCATGCATCTGTAAATCAATAAGCACGGTACCACTGCAAGAAAAATGATATATCTCAAAAAAATATTATTCTAGGAATGGGAATATTGCGAACTTTAGGGAAACACTAAATGGGGAGAATAGAACTTCGATTTCACGCAAGTACACATCCCTGCTGTGAAAAAAAATGTTTATGACTCGAAGAGCACAGGGAGAATTCTGGGGAAAAATCGGACACCATGCTCCGTTTTGCATGTATTCTGGGCAGTTCTCGCCCGCTGCAGTTGTATTCTTTTTCATTTCTTGAGAAACTCCAAGCATTTTTTAAAAAATCAGATAGGATATACATGGACTCCCTAGATGAACTTTATGTCTATTATCAACACGATCTCACTAATTCCTAAGAAATGTTTATATAATTTTTTCCTGAATATTTTTGAAAGTGTTTTTTAAGCTTTGAATTTTTTCTTTGAATGCATTCAGTTGATATTAATTTTATTTTTTTAGCGTGCTCCTGATTCCTTTCATAAATTATAGATTTACTTGAAGGTGTCATTCTGTTCTCTCCTTTGTGGTATTTTTTGTCGACAGCTACCAAAAGAAATGGAACTGGATGTTGAAGAAAAAAAAAAGTAACCCCCGTTTGCTATTTGCTTAGAAGTAAAGGGAGGTTGAACTTTACTTTGTAATGTGCACTTGAATGCTTACTCGTCCTCTCCTTCTATTCCAGTCCTAAGTAGACAGTAACATTTCTTAGCTCAATCTCTAAAACACTACAGTCTAATCTTTTAGCCTTCAAAAGCTGATGTATACAAACAAAAAATCTATTTTGTAACACGCAATGTATGCAAAATCAAACCGTATGTTTGTATAAAGTCAGAAAATTACTGAGATATTGCAATATCGATTGATTTATACAAAACCGATCTTTTCATGTTCAGAATGGTGATGTAGGATAGCCTGCCAAAGCTCTCCTCAAAAAGGCAGCTGAAAACAAAGCCTAGGCTTCAAGGTGTATGAGAAGTGGGATCAATTAGTGAGAACAATGTTTGGGTTTTGATTTGGTTTTTGGCGTGGTTTGTTTCTTTTAGGCTGGTGTTCTTCGACGTCTGTGTTAACATGTGCTCGCGCGAGCCCCTGTGTGTATACACATACATGTGTGTGTGTGTGTGTGTGTGTGTGTGTGTGTGTGTGTGTGTGTGTGTGTGTGTGTGTGTGTGTGTGCGTGCGTGTGTGTGTGTGTGTGTGTGTGTGTGTGTGTGTGTGTGTGTGTGTGCATGTGTGTGTGTGTTTATGTGTGTGTGTGTGTGTGTGTGTGTGTGTGTGTGTGTGTGTGTGTGTGTTTATGCGGGCCGCGCGCGCGCGTGTGTGTGTTTATGTGTGTGCGTGCGTGTTTGCATGCATACGAACATGCATGATTGCAAGCGTGAGTGCCTGTGTGTATGTTATGTTCGAATGTGTTTGCATGCTTGCGTTTGTCTGAGTGCATGATTGTGCGAGTGTGCGTGTATATGCACGCATGCATGCGTGCGTGCAAGTATGTGTTTGTGTTGGAGTGCCAGTGTGTACGTTTGTGTGTGTGCGTCTGTGTGTGTTCTCAAATTCCTTTATTGACCAGCTTTCAATGCCACAGCCTAAGGTTTCAAAGCCTGTCAGGCTAATTGACAAAAACGCGCTTCCCTGTAAACTGAAGCTCTCTGAAAATAGCCCCAGTGTAATCAATGGACATAAGGCTATTTTTGGAGAAACACAACAGGAAGAAAATCCCACTGAGGCAGACGAATGTGGGTCCACTCTGCCCAAAAACTCTTTAGAGCCTTTTATTTATTTGTTTATTTATTTGCTTATTTATCCTATTATTTATTTATTTTAAATCATTTTTTATCATCATCATCATCATCATCATCATCATTACTACTACTATTATTATTATTATTATTATTATTATTATTATTATTATTATTATTATTATTATTATTATTATTATTATTATTATTATTATTATTATTATTATTGTTATTATTATTATTATTATTATTATTATTATTATTATCGGGCTAGAAATCCAAGATTCATTAATAAGTGAGGTTTTGCGTATGCCTAGTGTTATGTTATCAGTTATAAGAGGTTGGGTCCATATGTTTTCGCTTTTTTTACAGCTGTTAGGAAAATGTGTGGGTTTTTTTTTTCCACATGACTTTTTGGAGACCAAGAGACATTAGAGGATTGTTCTTCTGTGTGTGTGTGTGTGTGTGTGTGTGTGTGTGTGTGTGTGTGTGTGTGTGTGTGTGTGTGTGTGTGTGTGTGTGTGTGTGTGTGTGTGTGTGTATGTGTGTGTGTGTGTGTGTGTGTGTGTGTGTGTGTGTGTGTGGACATGCAGGCACACGCGCATGGATGTGTACATGTGTCTGTCTGTCTATAGCTGTTTCTAAGAGTGTATTTAATGTTTACAATCCTTCTTTTGCATGAACTGTCACCGTTAAGTGTGCACTATTCCTTAGAAAATCAATGGAGGCAGCATTCACATTTTAATGGTGGTCTTTTCAAAAATAGCAAAGTGTACTAAGAAATAAAAAAAGAGAAAAAACTAACTTTAAAGAGCCATAAAAGCGAACAAGAAGGGACAGGCAGCCAATTGTGCAGGTAATAGGAGTGAAAAAATACACTTAAAACAGGAGAATAATGGAAGGTAAAGGTAGAAGGAGTAGGATGTTTTTTCTTCTTTTTAGCAAGAGTAAGATCAAACAAGGTCAGGGCTAGAGCTGACTCCACATAGCTCCCCAAAAAGAGTACAAAAGGCATATTTACTTCGTAAGTTATCTTTTATGTTACGTTTTATCCATGGCAAAGCACGAATGCAGTAGTACAACTAAACAGCCTGGCTCTCATTGTTTGAGCTATCTTTAGAACATTTAAGACAAATGTAATAGCTAAATGGTTACGACTGTTTTACTTGGGAATTATGTTTTGTGAAAGCAGAGAGTATCTCCGCTGGGACGTTAATCTAATCACAACAATAACAACAACAACAACAACGACAACAATAACAACAACGACAACAACAACTACAACAACAACAACTACAACAACAACAACAACAACAACAACAACAACAACAACAACAACAACAACAACAACAACAACAACAACAACAACAACTGTTTTACTTCAATCATACGCGTCCATGGAGTCATCGGTCTGAATGTCAGCAGTATCTGGTGAATGAAGGGCGGGGATTAGTGTATGACAATTTCCTAGGTCATCTTCAAGTTAAGAGAAATTCCTGGGTGTCACTTCCCTTCATGTATATACTTCCTACATTTTTACATGACCCGTAGACCCGTAGACCGCGGGGGCACTACTGAAAATTTTGCAACCACCT
>CM060343.1:29917374-29920097 GCA_030674155.1 Stramonita haemastoma
GGGAGAGAGAAAAGAAGACCTCTGAACACTCGACATTCAACATACTGGTCGGTGAAGACTGAAGAAGCGGTATGTATCAGTCATTGCTTTTATCACGATCATAAAATATTTATCTTTAATTGTAACTTAGAGTAATAGACCAGTAGATATAAGCTGAGAGGGGTTTGTTGTTGTTGTTTTTTAATCTGGTTGTGAATTAATTTTATTCTTGGATCATGCAAAGTCAAATTGTAAATTGAGTGGTATCTCACTAGGCCTGTCGAAACTTATGTTTTACTGCTGGTCCAATATTGAAAAAGCAAATGCTTTTTTTTTCTTACATTGACAACCTCCATTTTTATTACGTTTCTGATATTCCGATTTTACTTAAACTGCTCAAATTCAAAACAAAATATTTTTTTCAAAGTCTGTATTGCTATCTAGCTTATTTTTCAACACTTGGTGCATATTTTAGTACTGGGATTAGGATTGCAAATGTGGGCTACTCATCCAGTCCCCGTGTGCATGTTGGTTTGTAAATTCTGTTCCCCTCTTGCACGCAATGGTGTATTACGAAAGATGAAACAGGCTTTAACGTGAGCACAAGAGGTTCTGTGTGTGCTCGCACACACGGGACCTGAAATTATTATTTCATCCAAAGAACTTTCGGGATAAGCACAATCCGTCGGTTCCATAGCTTTATATACCCATGGCATTGTTTTTCAGGGGGGAGGTATCTACTTTGAAGGTTAGTTTGTACTTTAGCGTAATTTGGGGATAAATCAGTCACAATGGCTGGTGTCCTCAGAACAGTCGGGTTTTTATGGGCCGAAAGGAACGAATTTAATCATTAATGTATTTTCATATTTAATTTATTTTTCGAATTGACAGTGTGGGATACTTGACGGAATAAGGTCGTGCTGGTTATGAACTTGAAGTAAATATTAGTACTAGAGCCACAGAAACTCAATGATTTGACAGCCCTGACATGGCTGATGTGGTCAGTAGGGCTTTTAAAAAAACATAAAATGAAACAAAAGCTGGAAATCAGTGTCGAGGAACTGAAGACATGTTAATAATAATAATAATAATAATAATAATAATAATATAATAATAATAAATAATAATAATAATAATAATAATAATAAAACATGGAATTTGTATAGCGCTATCTCTTGTAAAGACAAATCAAAGCGCTTGCATTTTGAACTACAGAGCCACAGATCATTGCTGCCACCAGGCGCAAAGATCAACGACGAACAACGATGATCAACTGTTGTTGTCTTGTTGCTGCTGTACACTTTAGAGCGCAAAGCCTGGGCAAGTATGTATGGAGGGCAAGCTGTTACCCATGCAGCAGACCCCCTTTCTCCACGGCACTGGAATGATCCATTGGGAAGGGCATTGACCGATACGAATGGTTCCAGTACCGTATCATGTTTGTTTCAGGCTGGCTAAAATCAGCAGACCAAAGCAGCCATCCTGATGATGCCCATAGCAGAAGATAACAATCGACCACAAAGCTGCCATCCTGATGATGCCCATCGCAGAACATGACTGCGCAGACCCTGGCAATCGCGCTATCCTTGTTCTTCCGCCTCTTGCAAGATTGAACTGGTAAAGTGACTTGTCTATCAAGTGGATTACATCTTCTGTATCATGCAGTATTTGTTAAACTTTTCATCAGCCATACCTCCGAGGTTTGCCGATGGTGAAATATGTGTGTATGCCACTGTTATTTTTCCCACCGTGATTGTGAGGCGGTATTCTAACTTCAAGGATGGTAATTATCTAAACATGACACTACACCAGAGCATGTTCGGTTTTAATTTGTGCTTTCACCCGTTTCCGTGGATAAGCGGAGGATCTGCCAGTATAAAGATGTTAATAGAAACACACTTCGGGGACATTGTGCTGGGAAATCCCTCTTTTCTATCCCTCTCAATGTGTATACCTTGTTCCGTTTTTGGTTTATCTGTCACTTCATCTTTTCTCTGTCTCCTTCGTCATTTTTCTGCATTTTTTCCAAGAAAAGACGTGAACAATAACAAACATTTTCCTATGCCGAAGTTAGATGCGCTGGGCCTGACTTGTTAGCCGCTTAACTAATTTGCATTATAGGTGACGTTGAGTCACTGCCGGTCACCTAAGAGGAAAGCATTTCAATGTCTATGGGTTATGAAGGTGTGAAATTACCGTGCTTTAACCAAACCTCTTAAGTAAAATATTCAATTTGTTGGTCGATGAAGATACACACGCACGTGCGCGCACACAAACGCACACAAACACAACTCTCTCTCTCTCTCTCTCTCTCTCTCTCTCTCTCTCTCTCTCTCTCTCCTCTCTCTCTCTCTCTCTATCTCTCTCTCTCTCTCTCTCTCTCTCTCTCTCCTCTCTCTCATCTCTCCTTTCTCTCTCTTCTCTCTCTCTCTTCCTCTTCTCTCTCCTCTCTCTCTCTCTCTCTCTCTCTCTCTCTCTCTCTCTTCTCTCTCTCTCTCTCTCACACACACACACACACACACACACACAAACACACACCACACACACACACACACACACACACACACACAACACACAACAAACACCACACACCACAACAGAGGCCCAAGCATCCACGCATATAATATTATTCAGTTTCTCCCTGCCTGCCGGCCTATGTGTCTGTCTGTCTGTCTGTCTGTCTGTCTGTCTGTCTGTCTGTCTGTCTGTCTGTCTGTCTGTCTGTCTGTCTTCTCTCTCTCTTC
>CM060343.1:29920197-29935197 GCA_030674155.1 Stramonita haemastoma
CACCCCCAAAAAGGGCAGATTTGGAGAATAAAATCTGGTATTAACTCCAGAGCAGAAAGCAGCCCAAGACACCTGACTAAAACCCATCGTCCGCCCAAAGGGAAAGGGAAGGCTCTGTGCCGGTTTTTTTCCCCAGGGGGGGCCGGATCGGGGGTGGTGCAAAAGGTCCTGCTAAACCCAAAACAATCTACTCAAAAAGAAAATGTCATAAAAAAGGGGCAATCTCCAACATTTTATGTTGAAAATTTAAAAGTAAACCCAGAGACAGTTTCAGAACCACAAGTGGTCCACAAGAGTGACAAACATATTTTGGGTTTCCCTCTGAGGAAGACGGTCCCAACGAACTTCAAAAAGCATCACACCAACGGGAGTGGAAGGTTCCCCCACACGTGACAATTTTGACAGTATTGCCCTCATACCTAAATCTATGAGAATAAATCTGAAAGCAGGATACAGTGACAAGTGATGGTGAAAATTTTTAAAAGGATGATGCAGTGTGAAGGACACTAAAAGTACACAGTCCCTAAAAGGAAATATTAAATGCTGAGTAACAAGCGGTCAGAACAAACAGTTCTCCAGTGATTTTTCTATAGGTTAAGGGATGCCGAAGAAAAACACACAAAAAGAAAAATGTGATGAGGTGATAGTTAAAGCAAGTATGACGACCAGATAAAAGTCAAAAAAGTAAAAGTATTCAGTTTCAGTTGTAAACAAGACAATGAACTTGCTATGATCAACAAAAAAAGGAGCATGCACGAAAATAGAAAAGAAAAGGATCTACATGCGTGACTTTGATAAAGCAAAGATCGCCCCCTACAAACTTGCCTGCCCCACGAGTGCACCCAAAAGAGGGTGTTTCTAGCTTCGACTAAAAACAAGCAGACATGCCAGAAAACTGCGCAAGATCGATAAAAAGCAATATTGTGGGTTTTTTAAAAAAGCTGAGTCCCCCAATCAACGGGGGCAAAAGCAAACCACAAACAGTCTGTGCCCCCCAAAAAAAAGAAGTGCTTTTTGGCACAGCAGTAGGAATTCGGCCGGGCCCCTTTATCTCAAAGCAAATTTCTTAAAATAAGGTCCCTATCTTCTCTTTCCCCAAATGAAAAGCCTCTGTACAAAAAAAAAATTATATTCTTTAAATTTTTTTAAATTTCAATTAAATGGTCTCCTTTCCCAAAAAGAAAATGTTGATTTCATTAAATTTTTTTCTTCCTTGATTTTTTATGCTTAACTGAAAATTTTGTTAGTTTTAAAATTTTTAATCTGATCTATTTTGAGTATGTAATATTTTCCCCAAGGCAAAAAAAATTATCCCAGAAAGGGAATACTCTGGTGGTGTGATTGTGTTAGTGCGAAAAAAAAATTTACTAGGGTTTTTAGAAGGTGCATGGGAGCAAGAAAACTTTGTTTTGTTAAAATTGATAAATGCCTTTTTTCAACTGATAAAAATATTAGTTTTTGTGCTGTTATATTCCCCATTTGTTCTTATTCTGGAAAAAAAAAAGGTCAAGGAGTGACTTTGGTTTAGAGATCCTGACAATGCTTAGAAACTTTTTGATTCCATATGATTTTGATATTATTTTTAATGGGGATTTGAATGCAAGAAAAGCAAAAGGGGTTATTCCCTTTAATGGGGGCATTATTTTGAAGAAATGTCTGTTTCTAAAAATGACAAGTTCTTAAGGAAATCAAAGTGGTATGTTAACAGATTTGGTGAACAACTTATTGAATTGTTAAAAGATGATTGTCTTATTTGAAGGGGCTGAGGAAGCAGATTTTTATGAAAAATTGTAATATGAGGATATGCAGGGGAAAATACTGTGAATTTTTTTCTTCAATCCAAATTTTTTCTTTAGGGGGTTAAAACTTTGTGAACTGATCACCTCCCATTTCCTGGGGGTGGAAAAGTTTTAAACAGGGGGGCCATTCGATAACAGGAAATAAATGACAAGCTGTGTTTAAAAATTTTGGGGAAAGGCAAAAAAAAATGATTTCAAGAAATTTTGGGAGAGTACAGATATTCAAAACAGTTTGACATTGGCCGAATAATTAGTGTGATGTAGACAAGTTTTAGATATTTTGAGATTGTTTAAAAATCTACAAATGCATGTCAAAAAGTTTTTTTATAGAGTACAACGAGCAGGTGGTTTGACTTTAATGAAAAAAGAAAAAAAAGAAGGGGGAAAAAAACAAAACAGTTTAAGCAATGAAAAGAATTTTGAAGGCAAATATATTTTACAGAAAGAAAGCTTTTGGGGGATTGTTGAAAATAAAAGGCACACTTATAGAAACAAAAGACGGGGAAATTAAAAAAAAAAAATTAACAACGGTCACACTTTTGGAATAGCTGAGAAAAATGGTTGGTAAAAAAAAAGGGAAAGGTAGTAATGATATCAGTTGATGGTGGTTTTAAACTTTTAAAACTGTTTTCCAAGGTAAACTGAAAATTTTTAAAAGGGATGACAGCACTGATTTAAATTTTCAATGAAATAGATAATACACTGAATAAAGAAATATTAGAAGCAAAAATTTGTTCAGGCAATTGTAGACTTAAAAAAAAGGGAAAGCAAGTGGGATAGATGAATTTTAGTGAAATGCAAAAACCGGGGGGTAGAAGGGGTTTAAAAATTTTTTAAAAAATTTTTTAATGTTATTTTTGAGCGGGAATCTACCCCCATAATGGTAAAAAATAAAAATACCTTTCATAAAAAAAAAAACCAAAGATGTATAATCAGGGGGTGTTCTTTAATATTAAAAACAAATGTTATACTTCCTTTAAACACATTATATACCTGGTTAGAGACAAAACTTAATTTCAGAATCAAGCAGGGTTTCGAAGAAAATTTCAACAGTTGACCAATATTTAATATATGCGATTATTTTGAACCAAATAACAAAAAAGGAAAAAAAATTTCTTTTTTTTTTAAATTTTAGAAAAGCTTTTGATTTTTTTCAAATAAAAACTTTCAGGCCTTTAAAAAACAAGGTGTACAGGGGAATTTTTGGGGGTCTAAAGCTAGTTGGTCATTGAAATCAGGGGTTGAGCAAATTTGAATTAAAACTGAAATTTTTATTGTCCCATGGGGGGAAAAAAGGCGTGTTTTAACCCCACATTTTCTCAATTTTGAAAACCAGCTGCAGAACAAATCAATAAAAGGGGAAAACAGGGGTTTAAAAATTTCCGATATTATGGGGTTTTTCATTTTTATTTGGATACGTGGGTTTTTAAAAAAAACAACACCAGGTGGTCTCCAGAAACCCAAGGATTTTAAAAAAAAGTTGAATAAGTTTTAAATTAAAAAGTAAAAATAGATAAAAAAAAAGTAATGGTTTTTCCCGAAAAGGGGCTTTCTTGGTAAACTAAAATTTTTCCCAATGGAAAAAGTTAATATAAAAAATTATTGAAAAAGGTTTAAGTCCCCCAATCGGAAAAAAAAAGGGACATCATTTTTAAAAAAGGAAAAAAAAGGGTTTTTCAGCTAAATAAATTTTTGGAAAAAAATTTAAAAGAAATTTACAAATATTTTTTCAAATTTTTTGTACAAAATAAACCCCATCTTGCATATCTGCTGAAGTTGGGGAAAAACCCCGTTAGAACAATAGAAAAAGTTTTTCCCTGATGGCATGAAAAAAATTTCAGGTGTGCCAACCCAAAAAACCCCAAAAAAAATGATATAGGAGACTTTTGTGAATCCACTTTTTGTAAATTATACACCCCTTGCTTAAAAATATTGGTTTTAAATATAGAAATGGACAGTGAACGGTTACCATACAAGGCAAAAAAAGTTTTGCATTAGAAATTCCGGAAAAAGTGCCCGGTTTCGAAAAAGGAAAATTTTTTGCTTAATGGTTAAAAATTTTTTTGGTTGCAACAGGGCGTTGGGGAGTTTAAAAATTTTTTTAGATATTTAAGCAGAGATCATCGATATGTTTAAACCAAGAATGGTCAGGAACTATTAAAAATGTGACCGATCCAATGTATAGTCATTTAAAAATTTTTTTAAAAGAAATTATTTTCTAGATATCGAAATTATTGTTCGTGTTGCCATTCGCAATAAGGTTTAATGTTCTCCCACTTAACAATAATGTACACCGCTATAGTCAATCTGTTCATGATAAATTCTGCCCATTCTGTAAAAACGAAATTGAAAATGAAAAACATTTTGTGTTTAACTGTGCACGTATGAAGATTTAAGGTAAAATTTTCTAAAAGAATCAAAAGAACTTTCATTGCATGTGTTACTCAGAGCCACTGATCCTATCCACAGATATAATGTATCTAAATATGTATTTCATGCAATCGATAGGCGGAAGAAAATTATTTTAAAGCACTGAGATTAGCAAGATCTTTACTTCTATGTGAGTGTGCCTACCTAAGAAGGGGGGTATGTTGGTGTGTGTGTGTGTGTGTGTGGTGTGTGTGGTGTGGTGTGTGTGTGTGTGTGTGTGTGTGGTGTGTGTGTGGCGTCTGCGTGCGTGCGTGGGGGTGCATGCGTGTGTGTGTGTGTGTGTGTGTGTGTGTGTTGTGTGTGTGGTGTGTGTGTGTGTGCAAAAACCAGCAAACATCTCGAATAGAAAATTGCAGGGTTAACGTGACTGTGCATACTGGAATTCAAATCAGCAGCGTTGCCGTGATAATTACCTTGATGCTAAATGTAAAATGTATGTTACAAATGTTTTCTCCAAGTCTAGCAGGTGTGTTTGATTTGCTATGATTGTAAATACTTCTCTGATTTTCAACTTGCTTTATTTGCATAAAAGATGATGTTGATGTAAATGTTGAAGACGATGGTGATGTAATGCGGAAGATGATGGTGATGTAAATGTTGAAGGTGATGGTGATGTAAATGTTGAAGATGATGGTGATGTAAATGCTGAAGATGATGGTGATGGTGATGTCAATGTTGAAGATGATGGTGATGGTGATGACAATGCTGAGGATGATGGCGATGTAAATGATGAGGATAAAGGTGATGGTAAAGTAAATTGTTGAAGATGATGGTGATGGTGATGTAAATGTTGAAGATCATGGAGTTGGAGATGTTAATGTTGAAGAAGAGGGTGTTGTAAATGTTGAAGAGGATGGTGATGTAAACGTTGAAGATGGTGGTGATGTAAATGTTGAAGATGATGGTGATGTAAATGCTGAAGATGATGGGGATGTAAATGCTGAAGATGATGGTGATGGTGATGTAAATGTTGAAAATGATGGTGATGATGATGTAAATGTTGAAGATGATGGTGATGTAAATGCTGAAGATGATGATGATAGTGATGCAAATGCTGAAGATGATGGTGATGTAAATGGTGAAGATGATGGTGATGTAATGCTGAATGTGATGGTGATGTAAATGCTGAAGATGAGGGTGATGGTGATGTAAATGCTGAAGATGATGGTGCTGGTGTTGTAAATGTTGAAGATGAAAAGTGATATAAATGCTGAAGATGATGATGCTGGTGATATAAATTTGAAAATGATGGGGATGGTGATGTAAATGTTGAAGATGATGGTGCTGATGATATAAATGTTGAAGATGATAGTGATGTAAATGTGAAGATGATGGTGATGTAAATGCTGAGATGATGATGATGTAAATGTTGAAGATGATGGGGATGGGGATGTAAATGGTGAAGGTGATGGTGATGTAAATGCTGAATAGATGGTGATGCAAATGTTTAAAATGATGGTGATGTAAATGCTGAAGATGATGGCGATGATGATGCAAATGCTGAAGATGATGGTGTTGTAAATGTTGAAGATGATGGTGATGTAAATGCTGAAGATATGGTGATGTAAATGCTGAAGATGATGGAGCTGATGATATCAAGGTTGAAGATGATAGTAATGTACATGTAAAGATGATGGTGATGTAAATGTTGAAGATGATGGCGATGTAAATGTTGAAGATGACGGTGATGGTGATGTAAATGCTGAAGATGATAGTGATGTAAATGTTGAAGCTGATGGTGCTGGTGATGTAACTGTTGAAGATGATAGTGATGTAAATGCTGAAGATGATGGTGCTGGTGATATAAATGTTGAAGATGATGGTGGTGTAAATGTTGAAGATGATGGTGATGTAAATGCTGAAGATGAAGGTGATGTAAATGTTGAAGATGAGGGTGATGTAAATGTCGAAGATGTTGGTGATGTAAATGCTGAAAATGATGGTGATGGTGAGGTAAATGCTGAAGATGATGGTGATGGTGATTTAAATGCTGAGATGATGTTGATGGTGATGTAAATGCTGAAGATGATGGTGATGTAAATGCTGAAGGTAATGGTGATGTAAATGTTGAAGATGAGGGTGATGTAAATGCTGAAAATGATGGTGATGGTGAGGTAAATGCTGAAGATCATGGTGATGGTGATGTATTTGTGGAAGGTGATGATTATGAATGATGATGTAGATGATAGAACCAATGAAGGAAGTGCTGATGGTTATGGTGATGTGAATACTAACAATGATGATAGTATGATGATTTGATTTCTAATGGTGATGATGATTATGATGATGTGGTTACTAAAGGTGATGATGGTAACGATGGTGTAGGTGTTGAAAGTGATAGTGGTAACGGTGACTATGATGAAGAAGTTAAAGATGATGATGGAAACAGTGTTGAAGAAGACGAGGATGATGATCGTGACTATCATGTAGACACTGAAGATGATGATCGAAAATTGGAATTGTGGAATAGCTGGAAATATTTTCCGCGATGATGTTTACCTTCCCCCTGCCTCAAACATGTTTTGTATAGTGGTCTAAGGCCGATGTACAATAAAACTTTTCAGTGTTCAGTGTTCTCTCTCTCTCTCTCTCCTCTCTCACTCTCTCTCCTCTCTCTCTCTCTCTCTCTCTCTCCTCTCTCTCTCTCTCTCTCTCTCTCCTCTCTCTCTCTCTCCTCTCTCTCTCCTCTCCTCTCTCCTCTCTCTCTCTCTCTCCTCTCTCTCTCTCTCTCTCTCTCTCTCTCTCTCTCTCTCTCTCTCTCTTCTCTTCTCTCTCTCTCTCTCTCCTCTCTGTCTGTCTCGCCCTCTGTCTCGCTCTCTGTCTCGCTGTGTGTGTCTCTGTATCTTTGTCTTGATCCCTCTCTCCCTCTCCCCTCTCTCTCTCTCTCTCTCTCTCTCTCTCTCTCTCTCTCTCTCTCTCTCTCTCTCTCTCTCTCTCTCTCTCCTCTCTCTCTCTCTCTCTCCCTCTCGCTTCCCCTCCCTCTCTCCTGCCCCCCTCACTCACTCTCTCCCTCTCTGTCTCTCTCTCTGTATGTCTGTCTGTCTGTCTCTCTCTCTCTATCTCTCTCTCTTTCGATGTTGAAAATATGTTTTAAGAACTTAAGAAATTCAATCTTCTAAAATCAAATAGATGTACTATTATGAGATTAACAGACTTGTGACATTGACCTGCAAAGATTAATCCCGAGGCGTTGTTTAATGAAAAATGTAGTCGGATGATTTTACACTTTAAAGTAAGTTAAGAATTTGAATGTCAACAAATGTTCCGTTGTCTTTTCAGGGACTGTGGAACTGGAATCAAGTGCCAGTGACCACACATCCTGACACCAGTCATCAGAGCCTGCAAGTTCAGAACTTATGGAACTGGAATCAAGTGCCAGTGACCTCATTCCTGACAAGTCATCTCCAGAACTTATGGAACTGGTAACAAGTGACTACGCAATCCTTACATCAGTCACTAGGGCCTGCGATTTCAGGTGATTTTTCTCCTGGAGTTAACATCAATGCATACTCCACTTCTCCGAAAATTATCCGGATGAGTGTGAATGCATGCAAAATATCTTGCCCTTACGTTAAAACCCAATTCGGCTTTTGGAAACAAATGACAAAATGTTATATGCCGGAAGCATGCAAAGTCTAGATGCAAAAACAACAAGAAAGAGTTGTTTATTCCCTTATTTTCGGAATAATAATTTAAATAGAATATAAGTACATAAAGGGATATTTTAATAGGCTTTTTAATCATTTTTCCAGAGAAAATGTCCCCTCTATTATTTTACTTGTCATCAAAGCACAGCAGTGCAGCACTTAAACTGACAATGTTCAAGGACAGTATTTTTTTGTTATGGAAGGATATGGTCTAATGTAAAATGAGTCTCTGTATTACACTAACATCAAATGAATGTGTACTTTATTTTGTAAATTTCATTTTTCGTATTTCCCTTGATTCTTATGGGACAGAGCCTGCAAATGTTTTTGCATGCAATTAAAAAAAAAATCTGATCAAATGAACATTTGAAAAAGATACTCGTGGCATAACTGAATTTTTTGAAAACTTGTATTTTTCTGTAGTAGTGTCCCTTTAAAGAAAATCCAAGAAAATAGTGTTACAAGGTATGTTAACTTTTTCCATGAAGGCTTTTTCTTTTTTGAAAGGGATTTAATGAAATATTACTCTATGAAAATACGGGAGTCCCAACTTTAATAATTATCAAACTTGTAGGATAACAGTGGTAATAGTTCCTGATCTTTTTCAAACTTTTCAAATGATTCTTAATGCTTGGTTGTAAAAAAATTGTCCTAGTCTGCTTTGTAGGACTTGCCATGGTTTTGTAAAGGTTTTCCTCCAGTGAATCGGATCAAAAGACTAAGAACAATTAAAATTATCTGCCCTTTGGGGCAACCGGCAGTGCTTTGTACTTTTTTTCAAGGAAATAGATAATAAAACTTTTTAAAAGTTAGTAAAAGCGTCCTTAAGAATAGGCTATTAAGTAGCCATTAATTTTGGCTTAAGTAGAAAACTATGTACCAAAAATTTTTGTGGAAAGTCAGCACATCGTTTTAATATAGGTTTTGCTACTAGTTAAAAAAGTGGTAACATGTTTCACAGTATTAAGAAGCAGTGGTGATTTTCCAGTGGTATATCATTCATAACTTTTTTGTGGTATCAAGTTCATCAGATTTTACTGAAAGCATACTCTTTTTCTAAAAAGTTTAATTTGACAAAGCAAACCTTTAATTTTTTATAGTGATTTGGTGTGTGTGTGTGTGTGTGTGTGTGTGTGTGTGTGTGTGTGTGTGTGTGTGTGTTCTGTGCTGTGCTGTGCTGTGCTGTGTTGTGTGTGTGTGTGTGTGTGTGTGCGTGCGTGCGTGCGTGCGTGCGTGCGTGCGTGCGTGCGTGCGTGCGTGCGTGCGTGCGTGCGTGCGTGCGTGCGTGCGTGCGTGCGTGCGTGCGTGTGTGTGTGTGTGTGTGTGTGTTTGGGATGGGGCAGTTGTAGGGAGGAGACATTATGGTAAAAAAAAAAGTACAAAAGAAAAGGTGTGTTTAGGAAGACTATGGAAGCACATTCACAGCAGTGAGGAAAGAATAAAGAGCTAGCTTGTAACTTTTTTTTCCGAGAGTTCGTTTTGAGCTATTTAAATGGATGCAACCTATTAAAATATTTTGGGCTTGAAATCACTTTGATAAGAAGAAAGGCTGTAGGAGGATTTAGACCTTCACCTATCTCACAAGTAAACCACAGGGTTTGGGATTCGATTCCTAGCTTTGACATTTCTTCCGAGTTTGAGGAAAATATTAAAGTCTTAATTAAAGAGGACTCTAAACCAGTTTGAAACCGTGTGTTTTCGGACTTGTATCAAAAGAACCCACGACAGTTGAAAATCGGAAAGAGCAGGGAGGTACCTCGCTTCCCTTTTGGTAAATTTGGTAGGTTAAATTTTCAACTGAATCACCGAAGTGGGATTACAGCTACATTAATGGGGAAGGAAAAAATAGACGCATTTGCAAAAAATCTCAGAGCCCTGGCCAAGTAAGAAGACAGAAAATCAGTTTGATAACCGAAAACCCCCCAGACATTTGCGGACAGCCTTAGCGGCTTAATCTGATTTTGATTTAAAACTTTATGCTCTTTCGAGCTTCATGCCATTGTGTCTACAGCTACATACCACTTGTCTACGAACTTTTGTGTCCACATGCATTCTAACATTCAGACCGACCAGCTGACAGACAGCCCTTGCATGCTTTCAACTTGTTGAGACTAATCCTAACACTAACCTCAACCTTAACCCTGGCCCCACATGTGGACACAAAAGGCAGGTGGGCAACATGGTATAGAATGCTGACACTGACTGGCTACACATTGTTTGATGGGAGGATGGGCGCTAGAAATTTCGCAAAAAAATTCTAGGAAAGGAGGAGAGGGGGGTTGTTAGAATGTTCTTGTATATAAGGATGAGGAAAGAGTTGCAATGACTGAAAATTGGGGTAGGCAGTCAATTTTTTTTTGGATTTAATACGTAGAAGTGGTTTTGACAGGGAGCTTATAGAAGCGGTTTATTTAAAAAGTATTCATTTCAACGTCTTTAACATTCAAAAACTAAAGATGGTGTTGGTCTTACAATGCATTTTTAAATAATTTGAAGGGTCTATTGAAAACTGAATGTCGAGTATTTTGAAAAAAAAGTATCGAAAATGTCAAGCCTTTTGAAGACTTTAAGTCAATCAGATCCAGGTACTTACGGACTTGGCTTATGAAAAGAACCCACAGTAGTGGATAATCCGAAAGTGTTGTGAGGTACCTCCCGACTCTACTGGTAAATTTGATGGGATGTATTCCCAACTGTATCCTCTAAGCGAATTATGGCTACCTAAATGGTTGGAGTAAAACGGTCTCATAGGCAAAAGAAATTTCACCATTGGACCTCGGGACCCAAGTCAAGAGACAGAAAAAATCACTTTGATGATAGAAAATAGCCCAACTAGGAATTGAAAAAAGGGGCGCTGGTTTTAGAAAATATTTTAATCATTGGAGGAAAATACTAAGACTAAAGGAATACATTACAGGGAAGGGGCATTATCAAAGTAGAGACACGTTCAGGTCAGTGTGTGTCAAATTCATTCGAACAGTAATCTTATTTCAAGATGGTATATTGCATAAGCAAAACATTTGCTTTTTTGTCAAGCCATCTAAGGGAAAAATATAAACAAAAAGAATATCGAACCTTATAGAAAAGGACGTGCGTGTGTGTGTGTTTTGTGTGTTGTTTTGTGTGGTGTGGTGTGGTGTGGTGTGTGTGTGTGTGTGTGTGTGTGTGTGTGTGTGTGTGTGTGTGTGTGTGTGTGTGTGTGTACTCATACTGAATGTAGTTTAACTTATTCCCATTATCATCTGATATCACCATTTCTCCATATTCCAAAAAGAGCAAAAGAAATAATCACCCTTTCTCCATACCCAAATAAGGAGCAAAATATTCACTCTTCTTCCATACCCAGATAAGAAGTGAAATATTCACCCTTCCTCCATACCCCAACAAGAGCAAAAGAAATATTCACCCTTTCTTCATACCTCAAGAGCAAAAGAAATGTTCACCTTTCCTCCATACCCCAACAAGAGCAAAAGAAATATAACCTTTTCTCCATACTCCAACAAGAGCAAAAGAAATGTTCCCCCTTTCTCCATACCCCAACAAGAGCAAAAGAATTATAACCTTTTCTCCATACCCCAACAAGAACAAAAGAAATGTTCCCCCTTTCTCCATACCCCAACAAGAGCAAAAGGAATAGTCCCCCCTTTCTCCATGCCCCAACAAGAGCAAAAGAAATAGTCCCCCTTTCTCCATGCCCCAACAAGAGCAAAAGAAATAGTCCCCCTTTCTTCCATGCCCCAACAAGAGCAAAAGAAATAGTCCCCCTTTCTCCATGCCCCAACAAGAGAAAAAGAAAAAGTCACTATTTCTCCATACCCAAATAAGAGCGAAAGGAATACTGTTTAAACTGATGAATTTGTACTGCAGGAAAATGTATTAAATGGTATACCCCAGGTGTTTATCACCAATGTACCCTATATTGTGCGACCAACAGAAAAGCTGCATACCCTTTTGTGTGTATGAACCTTTATAATGTTTTTTTGTTGTTGTTTTTTGGAGGGGGGTTATTTTGTGGAAAAAAATCTACTGAAATAGAATGTGTGTGTGGTTTATAGAAAACTGAAGAATTTCTGGATTTTCAAGCCGCAACCAACACGACTTTTAAAAAGCTCACAATACCTTTGGAAAGGATGGATGTCCAGGAAGAATGAAAATGTCGCATTAGAAAAGCCCAAACCTATGTACACAGTGTTGCCTTTCAAAAAGCAGTTTCCCCTATTTGACACAATCCGTAAGAAAACATTTTTGCCTTTCATTATAAAATGCGTGCAAGATTGCTGTCATCTGGTATTGGTGTAGCCTACTGTTAGCTTATTTCCTTTTTGCCTGTTACTTTGCCCTAAGTCAAAGACATGCTCATTACCCAGGTATTGTCCATTAATAGACCACTCCATCTGCATTCTCTAGCATTAAGTTTCCATTGCCAACACAATGTGCCTTTGTTACAGCCTTTATTTTTGTGTCAAATCTGAAAAGTGGGAGAACATGTCGGAGGCTTCATCATGTTTAATAAAAAAAACAAACCAAAAAAGTTTAAGAAAAAACAACAACCGGAAATTGGAAAATATTTGGAGACCCCAAAATATTTTTTAAAATGTTAAGCAAGGCTGAAGATGAAAATTGTTGGCAAAACGTTGCATAGGTCAGTACTCATTGTATTATGATTACTTGTCTGCTTTTTTGTGCATTGAACGTTTGTACTATGTCTGTTATGTCCATTTTTTCAGTGAGCAAATGTAAGAAAGTAGTATAGTACTTCACTGCAATAGTGCGAGAGAGAGAGAGAGAGAGAGAGATGAGAGAGAGAGAGAGAGAGAGAGAGAGAGAGAGAGAGAGAGAGAGAGAGAGAGAGAGAGAGAGAGAAGAGAGCACTGAATACTGAAATTAATTGCACATCGGCCGATGAATTTATGAGATTCTTAGACGGTTTTGCATGGCATCTGGTGAATTTGTTATGTAGTTCATGCGCTCCTCTTTGTTTGGTGCTTGCTTCCCCTATGTAGTAGTATTCCGGAGTCAAAAGTAAAGTTTTATGTACATTGTGTAAAAATATATTGGGATTGAGAAGCTGGGTATTAGTTTTTACTTTGCAAATGTAGAATTATATTCCCTTGTTTTGTGTATTTTCAAAACGACCCTGCGCAAAACTGATAAAAATGTATGCTTTAATATTAAAGTTTAGAATGTAGGTGGTGAGCACACACCATTGACAATTGACTTTCGAACTCACTTGTTCTAAGACGAATTCAAGTTTAAGAAAACTCCCATCTTCTACAAGCTGTTTTGCACTTGTTCAATCAGGGTTTGCTTTCTGGCTGTAAAAATAACATGGATGGATTTAAGCTTTTTGCCATCTGTGCTTTGAAAGCATATTGAAATGAACACACTGTTGTGGTCTGGAATATTTCAAATTGTGTAATTCAAAAGCAAACAAAAATCAGTTAATCGGTCATATGGTCAGAGCATTGGGAAAAGCCTACCTCCCCCTTCAGCCAAAAACAACAAAACAAAACTGAAGTTAGGGTTGTGTAGCCGCCTCGCAGCTAAAATACAGCAAAAAGGAAAGTTTAGAATGACAGTTTTTTTTCTCAATGATGAAAGGGAATACAAATGTGGCGCTCCACCACGAAATGAGTCGCTTAGCACATTACCCAATTTTAGGCTAGGAGCTTTAAAGGCAGGTGGGGGTCAAGCTGTCAATTTTGAGATTTTGATTGATTATTAAAGTAGATCTGTTTATTTATCTTAAAATGAAATATCAAGGCATAACTTTTATTCTTTTTGCTTTTAAATGTGTTTTGAAAATACCAACGCACTCATTCTGACAACCTGTTATTGAAATAAACTTGCCCGTTTCTCATTTTGTCAAATCCTGCAGTCTATCATTTCAATTTGTAATAATGTTTGCACAGAATTGTCCGATTTTCAATCTGTTTTTTGTATTTGATAGCCACTTTATTGCACATTAATAACGTGTCAATAACTAAAAATTGACCTCGTGTGCACTCCGTCTCATTATGTGGTGGAGCGTCACAAATATGCGTGACAATTATGACCAAATATAAAACATGTACTTGACTGTCTTTGTTCCGGGTTTTACTGAATGACTGACTGTTTTTAAATGTAGAGTATGTGCATAAGATCTCCGGTGCATACACTTTGATCTGTATTACCCCCTCTCTCTGTCTGTCCGTCAGCATCTCTGTCTCTCTCTCGTATGTGGGGCGCGCGCGCACACACACACACACACACACACACACACACGCGCACGCGCGCGCGCGCGCGCGCGCGCGCGCGCGCGTGCGCGCGTGCAACTCTTTTTGAATGTTAATGTAAATATTTTTTGGTCCTAGTAAGATGTCTTGATTAAAAAAAAGCAAATGCATTGCTTATTTAAAGTACAATCTGGATAGAACTTGATTTTGAAGCACACATTCACGCACGCGTGTAATATCACAAACAGTTAATAGACGTTAAATCTAAAGAACGAACGAACACACACACCACACACACACACACACACACACACACACACACACACACACACACACACACACACACACACACATACGCGCGCGCGCGCAAAGCACAATCTAGAAAACGCTACAAGCTCATTTAAAATTGTGTACCCACAAAAATAAAAGCACGCGAGCAGTAGCAAATAACAAAAAGTCAGCAATGAAATCGATGAATAAGTGAAATACATAAGAGAAAATAAAATAAAAAATATTCCATGATTTAGTGTACAGAGTCCCCACTGTAATGTTTGCTTTCACCCCTTTCACATCAACCCTGATGATAATACATTAGAAAAGCAATCGAAATCGTTTTCATTATTAAACAAAAACAAAGAAAAGACATGGGAGGTGGGGTAGTTAAGTCGAGTGTTCAGTGTTAAGCTCGTAATCTCTCTCTCTCCTCTCTCTCCCTCTCTCTCTCTCTCTCTCTCTCTCTCCATCCTCTCTCTCTCTCTCTCCTCTCTCTCTCTCGCTCTCTCTCTCCTCTCCTCTCTCTCTCTCTGTGTTTGTGTGTGTGTGCGTATGTAAATGTTTCACATATATCTTATCATAAAATCGTAACTGATTTTAAGAATGATTTTCACTTATATATACATTATATATATG
>CM060343.1:29940197-29947697 GCA_030674155.1 Stramonita haemastoma
CACACACACACACACAAAACACACAACACCACACACACACACACACACACACACAAAAACACACACACACCACGGAGACAAAAGTCTTTCGGATGCGAACGCACGCAGAACATAAAGCACAGAGATCACGCCCACCACACACACACCACACACACACACACACACACACACACACACACACACACACCACACATACACGCGCGGAACAAAAGTCTTTCGGATGCGAACGCACGCAGAACATCTTGCGCACAAACGTTAACTCCTTTTCCGCTTCTCGTAAGAGTAGGCCATTGGGGTGCCGGTGGGAACAGACAAATTTTACACAACTGCATACACACTGGGACTGGATGAAAAAAAGCACATGAGTGCTTATTCTATTATCCTCGATAAAAAAGAATAAAACACACACACACACACACACACACACACACACACACACACACACACAAACACACAGACACACACCACACACACACACCACACACACACACACACACACACACACACGCAAGCACGCACGCACGCACGCACGCACACAGGGACAGGATAGCCCTAGGTGGTATGTATTTTTTTTTTTACTTATTTATACCACTTTATGTGATGGTGGTATGTATTTATTTATTCTTTATTTATTTACACCACTTTATGTCACGCTGGTATATATATAAATATAATATATAAATATATATATATATATATATATATATATGTATATATATATATTATATATATAAAATATATATATATATATATATATATATTTGTGGGTTTTTTTTTTGTTGTTGTTGTTTGTTTGTTTGTTTGTTTGTTTGGGGGGTTTTTTGGGGTTTTTTTTTTGTTCACACCACTTTATGTCACGGTGGTATGTATTTATTTTAGTTTTCGTTATTTACACCACTTTATGACAGGTGGTATGTACTTATTATTATTTTTTTTATTTATACTACTTTATATCACGGTGGTATGTATCTATTTTCTTTTTTTTAATTTGTGACACCACTTTAGGTAACGGTGGTATTTATTTCATTTTTATTTATAAAAATCACTTTATATAATTGTGGTATGTTTTTTTTCATTCATTTACAGGCAGAATAGCACTTATGCATGACCCCCCCCCCCCCCCCATAACCATCTTCCATGTGTGTGGCGCTGGACTTGTAGCGACACCGCCGCCCTCAAGAGCTGAGCAAGCTAGTTTCTGGCAATAAAATCGAGTACAGTGTACGCACCGAAAACAAAGCAGGGCGCACAATAATAATGACACTATACAGGCATATAATGCACCAGCGCAAAACTGCAGGGTCCCCGCCACATGCACCGCACACAAACAAACACTCTGAAAAACACCAGCGTGCGCGCATGCATATCAAACCTCGTGCCAAAAGGGTGGGGTTTTTGGGGCAAAGACGGGACCCAATGACCTGTTATACAGGCCAGTCCTGCCCCGACCTTTGCACGCGTACAGACCCCAAGGAACCAGGACAGTTTGGCACCCTAGGCAAACTCCTCCCCCTGCCCATCTTCAACCGTGTGTGAGCCGGACTTGTGGCGACACCGAAGCACTAAAGAGCTGAGAAAGCAAGTTTCTGGCAAGGAAATCGGATACAGTACACGCACCGAAAACCAAGCGGGGCACATAAAAATAATGACAATATAACAGCCATATAATGCACCAGGGCAAACTGCAGGGTCCCCGCCACATGCGCGCACACTAACAAACGCACTGAAAAACACCCTGTGGGAAACGTGTGCGCGCTTGCATACCCAAGCCAATGCCAAAACCGTGCGGTTTGGGGCAAAGACAGGACCCAAAGAGCCGTTTTTCAGGCACGTTCTGCTCCGACTTTTGCATGCTTTAGGACCCCAAGACACAAGGACCCGTATGGCACTGTAGGCATACTCGCTCCGCTAACATCTTCGACGTGTGTGGCGCCGGACTTCTGGCTACACCGACCGCCATCAAGAGCTGAGAAGGCTAGTGTGTGGCAAGAAAACCGGATACAGTGTACGCACAGAAAACCAAGCAGAGGGGCCCAGAAACAATGACAGTATACAGCAATATTATGCACCAGGGCAATCTGCGGAAACCCCCGCCACATGTGCGCAAACAAACAAAGGCACTGACAAACACCAGCGCGCCACGCATGCGCGCATACATACCCACCGTCTGCCAAAAAGGTGCGGTTTGGGGCAAAGACGGGACCCAACGAGCCGTTTTTTGGCCCGTCCTGCCCCCGACTTTTCCACGCTTACAGACCCCTAACCACAAGGACAGTAATGGTACCGTAAGCATTACTCGCCCCTGAACCATCTCCGACGTATGTGGCGCCGGACTTGTGAGAAAATCGACGCCCCCAAGAGCCGAGAAAGCCTTTCTCCGCTATTGAGGGCTTCGGGTATCGCCACAAGTCCGGCGCCAAACACGTCGGAGATGGTAGGGGAGGGAATAGGCATACAGTGCCATTCTGTCCTGGTGCCTCGGGTCTGTAACCGGGCAAAATTCGGGGCAGGACGGGCCTGAAAAACGGCTCTTTGGGTCCCGTCTTTGCCCCAAACGACCCCTTTTTGGCAGGGGGGTGAGTATGCATGCTAGCACGCACGCGCGCTATTGTTTGCCAGTGCGTTTGTTTGTTTACGAGCATGTGTCGGGACCCTGCAGTTTGCCCTGGGGAATCATACTGCTGTATACTGTCATTATTAGTGGGCCCCTTCTTGGTTTTCGGTGCGTACACTCTACCCGATTTTCTTGCCGCAAACTAGCTTTCTCGGCTCTTGAGGGCTTCGGTGTCGCCACAAGTCCGGCGCCATACACGTCGGAGATGGTACGGGAGTGAGTAGGCATACGGTGGCCATACTCTCTTTGTGGCTCGGCGTCTGTAACTGTGCAAAAAAGTCGGGGCAGGACGGGCCCGAAAACGCCTTTTTAGGTCCCGTCTTTGCCCCAAACGGCCCCTTTTTGGCAGGGGGGTTGGAATGCAGACGCACACGCGCGCGCGCGCTGGTGTTTGCCAGTGCGTTTGTTTGTATGCGAGCATATGTCGGGACCCTGCAGTTTGCCCTGGGCATCATATTGCTGTATACTGTCATTATTAGTGGGCGCCCTGCTTGGTTTTCGGTGCGTACACTCTACCCGATTTCCTTGCCGCAAACTATCTTTCTCGCTCTTGAGGGCTTCGGTGTCGCCACAAGTCCGGCGCCACACACGTCGGAGATGGTAGGGGGGGGGGGGTATACATACGGTGCCATTCTGTCCTGGTGCCTTGGGGTCTGTAACCGTGCAAAAGTCGGGACAGGACGGGCCCGGAAAACGACTCTATGGGTCCCATCTTTCCCTCAAACGGCACCTTTTTGGCAGGGGGTTGGGTATGCATGCGCATACCGGCGTGCGCGCTGGTGTTTTGCCACTGCGTTTGTTTTTGTGCGTGCATGTGGCGGGGACCCTGCAGTTTGCCCTGGGGCATCATACTGCTGTATATTTTCATTATTAGAGGGCGCCCTGGTTGGTTTTTGGTGCGTACACTCTACCCGATTTCCTTGCCACAAACTAGCATTCTCGGCTCTTGAAGGCTTCGGTGTCGCCACAAGTCCGGCGCCACACATGTCGGAGATGGTAGGAGAGTAGTAGGCATACGGTGCCATACTGTCCTTGTGCCTGTGGGGCCTGTAACCGGGCAAAAGTCGGGGCAGGACGGGCCCGAAAACGGCTCTTTGGGTCCCGTCTTTGCCCTAAACGGCCCCTTTTTGGCAGGGGGGTGGGTATGCATGCGCGCACGCGTGCGCGCCGCTGGTGTTTGCCAGTGCGCTTGTTTGTGTGCGTGCATGTGTCGGGAACCCTGCAGTTTGCCCTGGTGCATCATACTGCTGTATATTGTCATTATTAGTTTGCGCTCTGCTTGGTTTTCGGTGCGTACACTCTACCCGATTTCCCTGCCGCAAAGTACCTTTCTCGGCTCTTGAGGGCTTCGGTGTCGCCACAAGTCCGGCGCAACACACGTCGGAGTTTGTAGGGGAGGGTTTGAGCACACGGTGGCATACTATCTTGGTGCCTCGGGGTTTGTAACCGGGCAAAAGTCGGGGCAGGACGGGCCCGAAAACGGCTCTTTGGGTCCCGTTTTTGCCCTAAACGGCACCTTTTTGGCAGGGGGGTGGGTATGGATGCGTGCACGAGCGTGCGCGCTGCTGTTTGTCAGTGCGTTTGTTTTTGTGCGCGCATGTGTCGGGGCTCCTGCAGTTTGCCCTGGTGCATCATATTGCTGTATATTGTCATTATTAGTGGGCGCCCTGCTTGGTTTTCGGTGCGTACACTGTACCCAATTTCTTTGCCACAAACTAGCTTTCCCGGCTCTTGAGGGCTTCGGTGTCGCCACAAGTCCGGCGTCACACACGTCGAAGATTGTAGGGGGGGGAGTAATGCATACGGGTGCCATACTGTCCTGGTGCCTTGGGGTCTGTAACCGTGCAATAGTCGGGACAGAACGGGCCCTAAAACTGCTCTTTGGTCCCGTCTTTGCCCCAAACGGCACCTTTTTCGCAGAGGGGTTGGTATGCATGCGCGCACGCGTGCGCTCGCTGGTGTCTGTCAGTGCGTTTGTTTTCTTTGCGCGCATGTGGCGGGGGACCCTGCAGTTTGCCCTGATGCATCATATTTCCTTATTTTGCCCTTATTATTTGCTGCCCTGCTTGCTTTTTGGTTCGTACACTGTACCCGATTTCCTTGCCACAAACTATTTTTCTCAGCTCTTGAGGGCATCGGTGTCGCCACTTGTCCGGCTCCACACACGTCGAAGATGGTAGGGAAGGGAGTATGCATACGGTGCCATGCTGTCCTGGTGCCTTGGGGTCTGTAACAGTGCAAAAGTTCGGGTTGGACGGGCTTGAAAACGACTGTTTGGGTCCCGTCTTTGCCCCAATCAGCACCTTTATGGCAGGGGGTTGGATATGAAGAGAGAGAGAGAGAGAGAGGAGAGAGAGAGAGAAGAGAGAGAGAGAAGAGAGAGAGAGAGAGAGAGAGAGAGAGATGAAGAAGGAGAGAGAGGAGAGAGAGGAGAGAGAAATGAAATGAATGAATGAAATGAATGATCTCTATTTTCCTGGGGTTACAGATAAGCATTTGCATACCTTTTATTAACTGGCCCTTGGGATTATCAACAAAACAAGAAGGACCCCCCCTCCCCCCCCCCCCCCCCCCTTTGCTGAAATACCACAACGACAACAAAAAATCTAACAATAAGATAAAGAAACTAGCGATGAGTAAATGAACAGCTCATTGCAGGTGCACATCTCTCATTCCTTTTAGTTAAAAAAAATATTCTGGAAGAATAAAACTAATTTGTCAACAGCCTGAAGACATTAATGAGTGTATGCTGTCATTAATATAACCTGCTATCATTTGAGAAGTTTCAATGCAAGATGTGCAAGATTCGTACTTAAAAGGCAATCTCTCAACCCTTTTTATTTGTGTAGGGATGTGGGTAGCAATAATCTATATGCCAAGCCGAGAACATCTATGATTTACTATTTTTCAAAAGCATGTTAGAAAAAAACTCGAAAAAATACAATTTACTATTTATTTTTCTGATTTTCACTATATCGATCGGCACTCATTGCGCTAATGCGCGACGCTTTGAATTCTCTCCCCTGACCATGAAAAACATGGTTGCCTTCTTTAAAACCACTAAAATTCATAAAGAATTGTCGTCCCATGCTTTGAATTGCCTCCCTTACCAAGAACGCTGTAGTCTTCTTTGTTATTACTAAAATTCATAAAGGAACGCCGTTTCAGGGGAGTTAATTAAAGAAACCGACAAAATAACTTCTCCACGAAAAATTCTTTCGTGTCTAGTTTTTAATATATGACATTATTTACATCCCTAAAATACCATTATGACGGTAGACACCCCAAGATCATTATTTTACTCGACTTCAGAAAATATTTTGTTTCAAACTCGAAGAAATCATGTGGATATATCGGATTTTATAGAGTACGTTTTTTTTTTCTGGAGAGAGAATAAATAAGTGAATAACTTTATTTCTAAGGGCACAGAGTAAGTGTTACATACTTTTTTCATCCGCCCTTGACCTGATTAGGGAATATACATTTTTTTTAATTGTTCAAAGGTAATAGCAACCCCTACCCCACACATCACAATCACCAACAGTTCAAGAGAGAGAGAGACAAAACAAGACAAGACAAGACAAATTCTTTTATTCGAGGATAATAGATAAGCAGTCATGTGCTTTTTTACATCCAGTCCCCGCCCTTTTCAGGGATAACATCAACATAAAAAGATACTAAACAGTAAAACTATATGCAGTACCAAACAACATAAAGGAATAAGAACATTATATATAATAAGGTAATAAAAATGCACTCATTCAGAAGACGAAAATCAGAAGTCACAATAAAATGATTTTGATTATAGATGAAAAGAGAAGCGTTAATAGATAAAGAACAAACAAAGGAACATAATGAAATAAACAGCTTAGCAAACAAGAAAAGTCCACCCAAAAATATTTAGCTACAACATTGTTACAACTCAACAACAAAATGAACTCAAAAGGAACTAAAGATAATACAATGATTATAATGATAATAATAAGAATAATATCAACAATAGTAATAATAGTATGATAATAATACACATAAAACTCACTCCTACACGTAGGTTACACACACACACACACACACACACACACACACACACACACACACACACACACACATACATACATACATACATACATACATACATACATACATACATACATACATACATATACATACATACATACATACATACATACATACATACATACATACATACATACATACATATTCGCAACTCACTCACGCATGCACGCTCGCACGCAAATGCACATACCAATATCACTCACACACACACACACACACACACACACACACACACACACACACACACACAACACACACACACACACACACACACACACACACTTACTCACACTTATATTTATAAGCACATATCCGCAGGCGCACATGTACTTGAGGTGGTGGGTTGTTTTGTTTTTTTTTGTTTAAAAAAAATTAGTCATAAAAAGAAGAATGATAAAAGTCAAACAATCATATCAGGTGACAATATTATCCTTTCTTTTACATTCATACTTCATATAAAAAAGAAGAAACAAAAGCAAACAGCAAAGTTTAAAAAAACAAAACAAGAACAAAACATCAAAAGCTTGAGGTACAACCTATCAACAACGACAAAAAAGTCATGCAAATTATGATATTTTAGAACAAGGGGAGGAGAGAGAGAGAGAGAGAGAGAGAGAGAGAGAGGAGGAGAGAGAGAGAGAGAGGAGAGAGAGAGAGAGAGAGAGAGAGAGAGAAGAGAGAGGAGAGAGAGAGAGAAAAGAGAGAGATTGATTTTTTTTTCTTTTAAACGAGGATAATAGAATAAGCACTCTTTTGCTTTTTTACTTCCAGTCCCCTATTGTAAGCAGTTTTGTAAATGTCATCTGTTC
>CM060343.1:29957697-29960197 GCA_030674155.1 Stramonita haemastoma
ACACACACACACACAGGGGGGTCGGGGAAGAGGGGGTACGGGACAGCCTAGTGGTCAGAACATTGTCCTCGCAATTTGACCACCTGACCACGCGGGTTCGATTCCCGTTCGAGTGGATTTTTCCCCTGGAGTTAATATCAGTGCTGACTATACTCTCCCGAAAAGTCCTTTGGATGAGACTATAAACCAAGGCCCTGTATGTGAAAGCACACAGAACATCTTGGGCATACCTTAAATTCTACTTCACTTAAGAATAAGCCTTTTTGTGTCAGAGGGAACAGATGACAAGATCTACAAAACTGCATACACAAAAGGGGGTTGGATGACAAAAGCACATGGGTGTTTATTTCATTGTCCTCAATATAAATATAAACAAATGAAAATAAAGATAGATTCCACTATCCCACAAGTTCTTCAGATGAGAATATAAACCCGGGCCCATGTGCTGTACTAAGGTATGCAAAACGTCCTGGTCACAAATAAAATCATGTTCTGGTTTTCGTAAGAATAGGCCATTACATGCGAGTTGAAACAAATGTCAAGATTTAAAAAAAAAAAAAAAAAAAACAAGAACTGAATGCACACTGAGACTGGATGTAAACTAACACATGGGTGTTTATTTCATTATTCTGGCTATGAAAGAATAACTAAAATAAATAAATGACATCAACACACACACACACACACACACACACACACACACACACACACACACACACACACACACACACACACACACACACACACACACACACACACACACAACACACACACACACACACACACACACACATACATGCACACAACACACACACACACACACACACACATACATGCACACCACACCACACACACACACACCACACACACACACACACACATCACACACACACACACACACACACACACACACACAACACACACACACACACACACACACACACACACACACACACAATCAGCCAATCCTTTCCATCTTCAAAACACTCCCTCCCCTGCAAGCAACCCACAGGCTGTCATTCACATCCACCGTTATTGCTGTGGGTTGAACAATGGAGGAACAACCAGCACTCAGGTACCCAGCAAAGTGCATAGTGTCTCCACTGATTTTGACAACGTGGATAGAATCAGTTCCCTCGTCTGTAACCAGAAGTGCGTTCTCCCCGCTCAGTGTGTAAAAGCAGACATCTGAGGGCCGGCACTCTTCTGTAGGAGGGGTGTACGTGCTGACTGCCTTCTCCACTGACCGTGGTACAAATGGACACTGCGCGGGAGTGTGGACTCTTTGGCTTCCTCCACCACAGTAAAATACTGCTCTGTGTTGTCCACGTCAAATGCCCGGTGAAGGCCCACTTTAATTGTGAACTCTGTTTTGGTTTCTGATTTGAACAGTTCCGTAGATGTCACTGTTTCCCTTTTAATATCTGCCTGTCCTGACAGGTAGTTGTCCAGTCTGAAGTGTGCAGCAGTCGGTGATTTACAGTAAGTTGTAAACGTGCCTGACCGTGGAATAGCATACATCCTTTTTCCTTTAGCATACCGTTTGTAGGACACTTTGCCCACCTTCTTGCTTGTGGACACACATTTCCCTGTCTTTGTAAATGCTTTGCCTGGAGCATACTTCTGCATCCCACACTGTTCATATGACACCCACACTCTGGGGCGATCTTTATCAATATGACATGCACAAGAAAAGACATGCACTTCTGTGTCCTGTGCACACTGAAAACACTCTGTCACCTCTACTTCTTGCACTCTCTCCTTCATCTCTATCTGAATCACGTTGCCCATATAGTTCTCTATCACATGTGTCAACTTGTCATTGTTGAAGTCACAACTTTCAATACATCTTTGCAATGGTCTTTTTATGGGTGATGTCATTTCATCTACTGCTGTCTGACTGCCACGCCCACTTCTCATCTCAATGTCAACAGAAATACATCAGTGGCAATACTTGAGATGAGGGCATTGTCCAGTTGTTGGAGAAGACTGGGCAACTCTGCCTTGTGGCCTTCTTGCTGTTCAATATCACGGACAACGCCACTGTCCAGGACTGTGTGCAGTGACTGCAGTGACTTCAGCATTTCGTTTCTCTTTCTGTCAGCAGCAGCAACTATGATGGCGTGACGGTTATGAATGTTTTTCTCCAGTGCTGCTCTATCCTTCTCCAGATCTTGTCTTTCTGTCTGCAGTGACGTCATGGTTTTTGCCACGTCAGACATAGCACACTGCAGACGTTGCTGGTCTGATTTCAGTTCTGTTTGTTTTTTGGAAATGACTGCACTGAGGTCTTCTGTTTTGTGTCCTTTCATGGCTGGTTTGTTTACAGTTTATTGATATTGCTTGGTCACATGGCACACAAAAAAACTGCAGTTTCTGTTTATCGTGAATCTTACACATGTCCTGATGATGGCACTTGACACTGTCTTCTGTGGTCATTGTAGGGGACGTGTGGAGGAGCTGCTCAGAGGTCTGCAACACACAGCAGTGCACCAGTGAT
>CM060343.1:29962697-29965197 GCA_030674155.1 Stramonita haemastoma
TCTCTCTCTCTCTCTCTCTCTCTCTCTCTCTCTCTCTCTCTCTCTTGGGCGGTCACGAGAAGTGAAGCGGACAGGGCGTACATTTTCTGTGAGCAGCAGTAAAACTAGAAATTCATTCAAAAATGCCAGTTACTGGACTTCCAGCGGCTGTGGAGAGGACCTTAGGCGCCCTGCTGACTGACAATGCAGTTTCCAGCTGGAAAGTGGCAGGAGAAGGGGACAGCGTGGTTTTTGTCTTGCGACTGAAACCAGTGGACACAGCAGTGTCAACCAACATGGCGGATCCAACAGTGAATCGCAGCACACAAGCACAGTACTACAGGAAAAAAATCGTTTTCTCAACGACAACGAGATGTAGAGCGCTCTCAAAAGCATAGAGAGAAGCAGGCAAGTGTTGTGTGTGAAAGTGACTGTGTCCTCAGTGCCTCGAGTCTGCCTGACAGTGGAGTAGAACAGGGGAATACAGCATGTGTAGATACACATGGAATAGACCTACCAACAACACACACACAGGACATCAACACAAAAACATCAGTTAAGTTGCCATCATCGGTTGATTTAGAACCTCCCTGTATGTCTGATTGTAGTGACTGTGCTGATATGTGTGTTTTGCAGCCTGAGGTGAACCATGATAATATTGTTGGTGTATTCAACACAGGAAATGTCAAACAGTACGTGGCTACTCTAACTGATAGATCCGTACAGAAAAGGCTAAGAGACAGACAAAGAAATACACACTTTAGAAAATCCCTGTTACATCATTCAGACGGTGAAGATATTGTGACGTGTGAATCAGACGACATTGTGATCCAGTACGCATGCCAACCAGACACTGAGCCAGTATGTGTGTACTGGTTTGTCAAACAGCAAGAGAAAAACATGTTGAAAGAGGAACGTGTCAAACTCGCCAGTTTGCGGAATGGGAAGCGAATCCAGAACACACTACACACGGAGACCCTATCCAGTGCTTCAAGGGACTTAGCGATACTTAGAGAACTATTACAACGATTTCTTGGCTAGCGTGTGTGACAATGACTGGACGAAAGAAAGGCTCGGTATGCCGTAACATATCCGGACAGTAAAGAGTTTCGATGTACATTACTAATCAATGCTGTGGTTTCCATGGCTTGGAGTAGCCTAGTGTGTCAGCTTAAAGCAATGATCGTTATGGTTATTCGGCAACCCCCTTCATGTATGGGCCAATGGCCTTTTTTCATGAATAAACCTTTTGAGTTCGAGTTCGAGTTCGAGTTCTCTCTCTCTCTCTCTCTCTCTCTCTCTCTCTCTCTCTCTCTCTCTCTCTTCTCTCTCTCTCTCTCTCTCCTTTTATGAGCAACTGTGTATGTGTGTGTGTGTGTGTGTGTGTGTGTGTTAGTGTGTGTGTGTGTGTGTGTGTGTGTGTGTGTGTGCATGTGAGTAAGTGAGAGAGAGAGAGAGAGAGAGAGAGAGACAGAGACAGAGACAGAGACAGAGACAGAGAGACAGAGAGAGAGAGAGACAGAGAGAGAGACAGAGAGAGAGAGAGAGAGAGAGAGAGAGAGAGAGAGACAGAGAGAGAGAGAGAGAGAGAGAGAGAGAGAGAGAGAGAGAGAGAGAGAGAGAGAGAGAGAGAGAGAGAGAGAGAGAAGGAGAGAGAGAGAGAGAGAGAGAGAGAGAGAGAGAGAGAGAGAGGAGAGAGGGAAACAGACAGGCACACAAACAGACAGACAGCCAGTCAGGCTGATAGATTTATGGAGAAAGGGAGAGAGGGAGGAAGGTATTTATGCAGATTTACAGACACTGATATAAGTAGGGAACCACACAAAGTGGTGCTGATTTGAACTGTGGGATGTTTTATGTGTAAGCTTGATCTTTCACTGAAGAGGAGGGTAGCCTTGTGATTAGGTCATTGTGCTTGCCATCTGTCAGACTGAAATTGCTTCCAGGGTAGAACTACTACCTAGACACTTGTTCACAGGGATGTTTTTCTTGGAGTTAACATCAGTGCCAACTCCACTGCTCCGTAAGACTGTTAACTAATGTTCCGTGTGTAAACACATGCAAAACACCTTGAGCGCATGTTGATACTTCTTCCTTCCTTTGGTACAGTAGGCCATTTTGTGCCCGGGAATGAGTGACACAATAAGACCAAACGCATGCACACTGGTGTGGATAATTTTTTGACATCATTCCACATGCCGTGTGGAGCTACGTTAATGGTGGGCACAAAATAGTGGCACATGCAACAATGCAGTGTAGGTGAGCCTCATAGCTGTAGCTGAAGAACAAGAAAGCCTGCCCTGGTATGTATAATATTCTACAGGGAAGCACGGCACTGGCAGGTTTGCAAATGACACAACACAATCCAGCACAACACAACTCGACACAACACAACATAACATAACACAACACAACACAACACAATCCAGCACACCACAACACAACACAACATACCACAACACAATACAACCCAGCACACCATAACACAATTGAGCACAACACACACACACCAAACCACAAC
>CM060343.1:29970197-29990197 GCA_030674155.1 Stramonita haemastoma
ACAGAGACAGAGACAGAAACAGAGAGAGAATGACGATTACAATGACAATATTTCATTGTGTCAAGCTTTTTAAGCCAATTCACAAGGGGACAAAACACATATTTTCAGAAACAAAAAAAACTATCATTTCTACGACACAGATGGTTGGCATGGAATGGCTTCCACGACATGGTAAGGTGGTTTACATTTAGATTACAAGGAATTGGCATGTAACACTTGCGCTATATGCACGAGAGAGAGAGAGAGGAGAGAGAGAGAGAGAGAGAGAGAGAGAGAGAGAGAGAGAGAGAGAGAGAGAGAGAGAAGAGAGAGAGAAGAGGAGAGAGGAGACAGACAGAAGACAGACAGACAGAAGACAGACAGACGACACAGACACAGACACACACACACACACACACACACACACACACACACACACACAACGGACACACACCACACACACACACCCACACACCAACACACACACACACTACACACACGCACACACACCTTCACGCACACAGACACACAGACACACAGACATACAGACACCGACACACACACACAACACACACACACACACACACACACACACACACACACACACACACACACACAACACCCACACATTCTACAGAGGCAGACAGGCAGAGAGACAGACAGTCAAAGATAGGCAGACAGACAGAAGACGCTCTCTCACCCCACAACACTACACACACTGACAAACCAAGAACACTTCTTTCTCTTTATTCCTCTCTTCCCAATGTCAGTCACCACATGATATAATCACCTAACTTTTAAGTCAGCAAGTCAATCACCTCATTCCCGTGAAAAATAAAAACATTATTTGAATAATTCACAAATACAATATCTATAATCGTTATTCACAGCTGCAGTGCTGCTTCAGGTTTTCAGTTTCGGATCTTAGGTTTTACAGAAGATATTCTGCCTTGTGAAACATTCATGTACACTCCACCATAGCTGTGAAGAAATACACGGTGCAGACGATTGATCAAGAATGAAATATCAGCCAACACTCTTCTAAGGTCTTGGGTGTATGCTCGGTATTTTAATGTTCCACAGCCCCCTGTGCTGTGTAAAAAACTATGGAATATTTCATGCAGCTACCTGTTCGTCTACAAGCATGGATACGGATAAAAAGAGAGCAAGTCATAGCAGGTCTGCATATTAGCTGACCAGGAACAGCAAAAATCCCAGTTGTTAACCTGTCAGGGGCAGTCTGGACTCAAACCCATGACCAGTGACTCCAGCACCATCAGGATCAGAAGGCTGGGACCTTATCCACTCAGCCATTCAAACAGTCCTTCACCATGGTTTGGTTCTACATGGACAGACGTGGTATTATAGGGTCTGCACAGAAACAGAATAGGTTGTTTTTGTCTTGCTTCCTTCATACTGATGTACTTCTTCTGCTTCAAAGTCTTTCTTTGCAGCACTGCTTAGCTGCAATTACAAAGTGTACATCATAACATACGGCAGCATCTTACACATCATTCAAAAACACTTTATACATCTTGCTCCCATCCTACTTTCTGTATTCACATCACCTATGCAAAACAAACAACATGGTTTTTATTACTCAGCACAAAAGGTGAATAATAATTGCAAATAAAAAACAGAACTACAACAAACAAATAAAACACCATGTGGAAATACAAAAAAAGAAGAAGAAGAAACTGAAGATTCAATATTACCCAGCAGTCATTTTGAGAAAAAAAAACCCAACATGGTCGAACACTGAATACAATTCAGCCATGATGCTGATATCCCCACTGACCAGGCAGGCCATAGCAGGACTGTCACTTAGCTGAAGCTACCCCCTTTCCATTTTCAGACTCCAAGCCACTACAAAAACAAACATAGGCCTACAAGCACTCTAACTTACAACAGATATACAAAAAAAATCTGAAAATAGAATTCAAACCAGTAAACATACTTTATTAGTTATCGTACATGAACTAGAGCTAAACCAAAAATCATAGTGAATCGACTGCAACACTGTGGTTGTTCTGTTTATAACTAAAAAAAATAACAAACTTAATGAAGACCATCATCACGTATGGTAAAGAGCTATTAATACATCTGGTGTGTTATATATATTACATACATACATACATACATACATACATACACATACATACATACATACATACTACATACATACCATACATACTGCATAATACATACATCCATACATCCATACATCCATATATCCATCATCATCCATCCATCCATCCATCATCCATCATCCATCCATCATATCATACATACATACATATACATACATACTATAAACATCTACTAAGACATATAAACATTTCCACTGGTGATTGTAATGCAGCTAAACAGTGTATGCAGATAATGAAATATGCCTAGGCAAGAGTATAGAGGGTGAGAGAGAGAGAGAGAGAGAGAGGAGAGAGAGAGAGAGAGAGAGAGAGAGAGAGAGAGAGAGGAGAGAGAGAGACGAGCAGAGACAGAGACAGAGACAGAGACGAGAGAGAGACAGAGAGAGACAGAGAGAGAGCAGAGACAGAGACAGAGACAGAAGAGAGAGAGAGAGAGAGAGAGAGAGAGAGAGAGAGAGAGAGAGAAGAGAGAGAGAGAGAGAGAGAGAGAGAGAGAGAGAGAGAGAGAGAGAGAGAGAGAGAGGAGAGAGAGAGAGAGAGAGAGAGGAGAGAGAGAGAGAGAGAGAGAGAGAGGAGAGAGAGAGAGAGAGAGAGAGAGAGAGGAAACTTTATTAGGTATCGTGCATGAACTAGAGCTAAACCAAAAATCGTTGTGAGTCGACTGCACCATCCTGGCTGGTTTGATAACAAATCAAATAAAATAACAAACTAAATAAAGAGCATTATCACGAGAAAGAATATATACATATATACAATATACAAATAATATATATATATATATATATATATATATATATATATATATATATATATAACTATATTATATAGAAATATAATATATAAAATAAATAAAATAAGAGAAAATAAATAGATGTACAGAGAGAGAGAGAGAGAGAGAGAGAGAGAGAGGAGACAGAGACAGACAGACAGACAGAGCAGACAGACAGACAGACAGACAGAAGACAGACAGATAGATAGATAGACAGACGAAGAAGATCAAGATACAGAGAAGACAAAAGACAGACAAGAGACAGACAGAGACAGAGAACAGACAGAGAGACAGAGACAGACAGACAGACAGACAGACAGACAGACAGACAGGAGGCAGAGGCAGACAGGCAGGCAGACAGAGACAGAGACAGAGACAGAGAGACAAGAGAGACAGAGACAGACAGAGACAGACAGAGACAGACAGAGAGAGAAGACAGACAAGACAGAGAGAGACGAGACAGAGAGAGAGAGACGAGAGAGAAGGAGAGAGAGAGAGAGAGGAGAGAGAGAGAGAGAGGAGAGAGAGAGAGGAGAGAGAGAGAGAGAGAAGACAGACAGACAGACAGACAGACAGACAGACAGACAGACAGACAGATAGACAGACAAACAGATATAGACAGAGAGAGACAGAGAGACAAAGAGAGACAGAGAGACAGAGAGAGAAGAGAGAGACAGACAGACAGAGACAGACAGAAGGAGAAAACTATAAATGTAAAAAAATGGTTTCAGCTTTGCTGTATCAAACGGGAACATTTTTATATCCACTGTAAGGCATACTAGCAAACATGCCAGAAGAACTAGCTTTGAATTTCTGCCACACGTACACACACATGATTCGACATGCATGTGAGCCTAAATGTATGCATGGCACACAAACACATACACACACACACACACACACACACACACACACACACACACACACACACACATACAACATACACACACACACACACACACACACACACAACACACACACACACACACACACACACACAACACACACACACACACACACACACACACACACACACACACACACACACACACACACAACACACATACACACAAACACTCACACTCACACACACATACAGAAGGGGGTTGGGGGAGAGGGGGTACGGATAGCCTAGTGGTAAGAATATTGCCCTCACAACTTGACCACCTCGATTCCGTTGGAGGGGATTTTTCCACTGATGTTAAGTCAGTGCTGACTCCACTCTCCTGATAAGTCTTTTTGTTGACAACTGTAAACCAAAACCCTGTGTGCAAAAGCACACATAACATCTTGGAACATGTTAAAATATGAACATCTTGGAAGCGTTAAAATATGTCCTGCTTTTCGTAAGAATAGGCCATTGTGCACCAGTGGGAACAGATGACAAGATTTACAGAACTGCATAGACAAGGGGACTGGATGAAAAAAACAAGATGGGTGTTTATTTTATGATCCTTGATATAATGAATAATTAAAAGATAAAAATAAATTTCACGCTTGCACAAATTCTTCAGATACTATAAAAACAAGGCCCGTGTACTGTGCTATGGTATGGGAACACAAAATCATTTTCTGCTTTTTATAAGAGTATGCCATTGTATGACAGTTGAAACAGATTGCAAGGTTTTAAAACTAAAACACACGGGGACTGGATGTAAACTAGCACATGAGTGTTTATTTCATTATCCTTGATTTAAAAGAATGAAAGAATAAAAACAAATAAATAAATGACGCCAATAAATGCACACATGCAAAAACACAAAAACACACACACAAAAACAACGTACACAACAAACAAAACAACAACACACATCAAACAAACAACACACACACACACACACACACCACAACACACACACACACACACACAATCAGCCAATCCTTTCCATTTTCAAAATACTCCCTCCCCTGCAAGCAACCCACAGGCGGTCATGCACATCCACGTTATTGCTGTGGGTTGAACAAGGGAGGGACAACCAGCACCCAGGTACCCAGCAAAGTGCATAGTGTCTCCACTGATTTTGACAACGTGGATAAAATCAGTTCCCTCGTCTGTAACCAGAAGTACGTTCTCCCCGCCCAGTGTGTAAAAGCAGACATCTGAGGGTCGGCATTCTTCTGTAGGAGAGGTGTACGTGCTGACTGCCTTCTCCACTGACCATCGGTACAAATGGACACTGCGCGGGAGTGTGGACTCTTTGGCTTCCTCCACCACAGCAAAATACTGCTCTGTGTTGTCCACGTCAAATGCACGGTGAGGGCCCACCTGGATTGTAAACTCTGTTTTTCTTTCTGACTTGAATGGGTCTATGGATGTCACTGTTCCTTTTAATGTCTGCCTGTCCTGACAGGTTGTTGTCCAGACGGAAGTGTGCTGCAGTTGGTGATTTACAGAAAGTTATAAACCTGCCTGACTGTGGAATAGGATACTATAACGTTTCCTTTAGCATAAGTTTGTAGGACACTTTGCCCACCTCGTCATCAGTGTACACACATTCCCCTTTCTCTGTAAATTTTCTGACTGGAGCATCCTTCTTATCCACACTGTTCATATGACACCACACACTCCCGGGGGATCTCTATCACTATGACACAAAGAAAAGACATGCACATCTGGGTCCTGTGTGCTCTGAAAACACTGTGTCACCTTTACTTCTTGCTCTCTTTCCATCCTCTCCATTTGAGGCACGTTACCCATGTAGTTCTCTAACATCTGTATCACCATGTCAGTGCTGACGTCACACCTTAGATTAAGTCTTTGGGATGGTCTGTCTACTGGTGATGTCATTTCCTCTATTGCTGTCTGACTGCCACGCCCACTGCTCATCTCTTTGGCAACATTGATGACGTCAGTGGCATTACTTGAGGTAAGGGCACTGTCCAGTTGCTGGAGAAGACTGGACAACTCTGCCTTGTGGCCTTCTTGCTGTTCAATATCACGGACAACGCCACTGTCCAGGTCTGTGTGCAGTGACTGCAGTGACTTCAGCACTTTGTCTCTCTCTCTGTCAGCAGCAGCCACTATGAGGGCGTGACAGTTATGAATGTTTTTCTCCAGTGCTGCTCTCTTCTTCTCCAGATCTTGTCTTCCTGTCTGCAGTGAGGTCATGATTTTTGTTACGTGAGATATAGCACGCGGCAGACGTTGCTGGTATGTTCTCAGTTATGTCTGGGTTTTTTTTTTAGAAATGACTGCAGTGAGGTCTTCTGTTTCGTGTCCTTAATGGCTGGTTTGTTTACAGTTTGTATATACTGTTTGGTCACAAATTGCACAGTAAACCTCCAATTTCTTTTCATCAAGAATCTTACACATGTCCTGGTGACGGCACTTGACACAGCCTCCTGTGGCCATTGTAGGGGACGTGCGGAGGAGCTGCTCAGAGGTCTGCAACACACAGCAGTGCACCAGTGGTACCTCCACACTACAACACCCATGACTATAGCACTGCTATACTGTGCATCTACTGTTATAAAACTGTTGCATGTGGGTATGCAAGCACAAGCATATTTACACACACACATACACACACTTTTATTCAATAATGGCAGTGATCCAACAGAATTACCAGTGTTTAAGATTGAAAACGAGACTATTCATTACAAACAATTAGTAAAATTTTTAGGTGTATTTCTTACATCGAAGTTAACATGGAATACCCATATAGAGTACATTCTAACTAAAGCAAGAAAAAGTCTAAATCTTCTAAAAATTGTTAGCAAGCAGTATTGGGGGCAAGACCTGTCAGTCCTTAAACATTTATCAACATCAATAATCAGATCAAAACTGACATACGGACAAGAAGTCTTTTTTAATGCTCCTAAATATTTATTGAGGAAACTCCAAAGTATAGACTGTAAAGCATACAGGCTTACTCTTGGTGTACCTTTTCATGGATCAGCAATTGAAACATATAAAGAAGTTGGAATACTTCCGTTAGATGAATACCGAAAACTTGCATGCGCCAAGTATGTACTGAGAACTTCCACACCCAAAAACTTTGCATCAGAAGACGTTAAAGTAAAATCTGACATTCTTTTTCCAAAACGAGCGCAGCAAATACGTTCTTTAACAACTATTGGTACATACGTGGCGGACCTTTACCAGCAATCTAAACTTGATAAAATGAATGTAAATTCACAGAAAATGGTTCCACCTTGCCCCTCTTGGGAAATGAATCAGGCATATTTTGATATCAATTACACAGACATGAAGAAGGATGAAAATCCTAATGTTTTGGCAGCCACTGTTAGATCATATATTCATGACAACTACTGTAGTTATCTTAAAGTGTACACTGATGGTTCACTTCTGAATAATCACCAAGCTGGTTCAGCTTTTGTTATACCAGCACTCAAAGTAGAAAAATCATATTTTATAGGTGTAAATCTGTCAGTATTTACAGCTGAACTGGTTGCAATTTTAATGGCTTTAACATATGTGCTAGATAACCCATATTGTTTTTTCCATGTCTTACTTTGTGTGGATTCTAAATCAGTTTTATATGCCATAAAATCTGCAGATTATAAGAATCATTCAAAACTTATATTAGATATAAAACACACAGTCCACCTTCTAAGTTTAAGAAACATATTTGTTACTCTTCTTTGGGTTCCTTCACACATTGGATTGTACTCTAATGAATGGGTTGATTGGGCTGCTAAGAGAGGTGCGAGCAATAGAAGTGGAAACAGTGAGCTATATATTCCTTTATCTATCAAAGAAGGATATCATTTGTTAGAACAAGTATCCTTAAGCAAGTTTAATGAAATACTACAAAAAAGAACAGTTTGTAAAATGGGTTCCAACCAGATAAAAAGTGTCTTTAAAAGTATACATCAGTCAAAGATTTATACAAATGTGGTCAGAGAAAGACAGCTTCAGGCGTTATTTTTTAGAATCCGATTAAACGCTTTTGTCACAAAATTTAGTAAGGATGTTAAATGCTTATGTGGAAACAACAATATTTCAAATACCCATATTGTACTTGAATGCAAGACTTTAAAGCCTTATTTACCTAGTTTTATCGAAACTTCCCTTGAACAAGTTCTGGATGATGTCAAGTTAGTGTTTGCTATTGCTAAGGGTTTATTGTTAAGTCCCATAGGGAATTTGTTGTAGTTACATCATTGTTCTGTTTTGAATTTTACTCTTCCCTGTTAATTTAATGTTTAGCATACAGTTTCGTTTTATGTAATGAGAATAACTTAACCACAATTGCAAACTTGCACAAAATACATATGCGCACACGCACACGCACACACACACACACACAATTTCCTTTTTAAAATAAAAAGTAAATATTTAAGTATATACTTTAATGCATATATCCCCCATCATTATCCTTGTCTTTCTCTCCCTTTCTCTCTTTAGTTTATCAACATTTTGATATTTATTAGTATTATTATTCTATATGTTTATTGTGTTTTTTATTTTATTTTTATTATTGCTATATTTGCATATATTTCCCATCTTTGATTCCATTTATCTTTTTTTTATGCTCCCCCCCCCCCCCCCCCCCATCCGGTATCACTTTATGTGGAAGGACGTAAAATTGAAGACTACTACTACTACACACACACACACATACACACACACACAATCACATACAAAGACACACACACAAACACGCAAAGGCACGAGCGCGCACGAGCGCTCATGTGCACGCACACTCACACACACACACACACACACAAAACACACACACACACACACACAAACACACACCACACACACACAGGCACACACACACACATGCACATACATGCACGCACACACACTCAGCACAACACAACTCGATCCAGCACAACACAACACAACCCAGCACAACACAACATAACGCAATCCAGCACAACATAACACAATCCAGCACACCACACCACACCACGCCACACAACACAACACAACACAACACAGCACAACACAACACAGCACAACTCAAAACAACAGAAAGCAACGCAATGCAACACAACACAATACAGCACACCAAAACAGCACACAGTCCAATTTAAAACAATACAGCACAGTAAAAAAAACAACCTTGCATGACTCTGGTAAGTACACAACACGTTATTACCTGTTTTATAAAGAAGTGTTGTCAGGCCAAGTCAACACAGTTCACAGGTACATGTCCTTCAAAGAGATGTGCACATGTAAAACCAACACTGTATACAGTAATGTGTTATTCAAATGTTTAGTTTTCTCAAGGTATAACAACAATGTTTACAGTTTTGTATAAACAAAAGACTTTGTGCCGATAACACCTATCATGTTCACAGTTTTGAGTAAACAAAAGACTTTGTTCAGATAACACATGTTCACAGTTTTGTGTAAACAAAAGACTGTGTAGGTAAAAACCAGCAGTGTTCACTGTCATCTGTTTTGTGAAGATATGAGAGGACACCTAGCAAACATAGGTTAATGTAAGTCTGTTGAGGCAGCCCTCTCTATGTCACCACTGTTTGGTTGTGTGAGTCACAAAACCAGTCTTTCAAAAGCCTTGAATGAAAGCAGCGTGTTTACTTGCCAGCTATTTATAAAACTGTCCCGTCACTGGCAAAAGCTTCTTTCTTTTCATATGAACCCCCACCCCTTACCCTCACCTTTGTTACCCACCCCTTCTCTCTTCACCTTGCCACTCTCCCATTGCTACTGTGTATGCACCTAACACTTTATGAATGCGCCCCCTTTCTGCCGATGATTTGTTGACAGCTCTGACTCAAGATTAGAACAGATAGGAGAGTGTAGAGTGAAAAGAAAGGCAAAAAAGAATAGAACAAGAAGGACGAGGCAAGGCAGGGTGAAACAAAGACAGAAAAGGTGAGGGGAAAATGACCATACAAAAGGTGACACAATACAAGAAATGACAAAACAATACAGACAAGAAAAGACAAAATGAATCAAAAGATGATAATGATGCAAAAGATAACACACACACACACACACACACACACACACACACACACACACACACACACACACACTATATATATATATATATATATATATATATATATATATATATATATATATATATATATATATATATATATATATATCCTTAAATTAAACAATAACAACACTGAAATACCAAGAACAAGGAACTATACCCTGTACAAAACAACATACAATAAATTATGACACTTCTAATGATAATAAGGTAATTAATTTGCACTCATTCAGAAGATGAAAATCTGAAGTCACAATCAAAATGATGATTTTGATTTAAAAAATAAAGAAATCAATTAAAATGGCTAACTGATAAAGAGCAAACAAGAGAACATAATGAAATAAACATATGAAACCATCAGACTAACAGAAATGAAGCAGCAAGCAAACAAGCAAAGTAACAAAAAAGGTCCACCCAAAAACAACAACAACAAATATATATATATATATATATATATATATATATATATATATATATATATATATATATATATATATATATATATATATACTCTTTCACGTAGGCTACACACACACACACACACACACACACACACACACACACACACACACACACACACACACACACACACACAACAGAGAGAGAGAGAGAGAGAGAGAGAGAGAGAGAGAGAGAGAGAGAGAGAGAGAGAGAGAGAGAGAGAGAGAGAGAGAGAGAGAGAGAAGAGATCACAACACACTGACAAATCAGGAAAATCGGGACTCCAGCCCCTTTAACAGAAATATCCCTGGTTGATGATTGGCTGAAGAGTCACAGGTATTGCTAAAGGGAGTTCCCCCTGGTGTTCCTCTGGGTGTCTTCTTTCACCCCCGCTGTGATTTTCAGGAGGGCTCTGTATATCTTTCTTTGCTGTTGCTCCCAGTCAATTGTCTTTGGCTTTGCTTCGATGTCCACAATGCTGTGATACAATGATTTGTTTTTCTTTCCTGGCTTGACTGTACGTTTATCTGTTGTTGGTCTGTCTGTTGTTGTTGGTTTGTTTGTTGTTTGGTTTGTCTGTTTGTTGATTTGCTATTGTTTGTCCGTTTGTCTGTTGTTGGTCTGTCCATCGTTAGTGTGTCTGTCTGTTAGAGTGTCTGTTGCTGGTTTGTATGCGTGTTCTTGTTTTGCATGTCTGTAGTTGGTTTGTCTGTTTGTTGGTTTATCTGTTTGTTGGTCTGTTTTTATTAGTTTGTCTGTTCTTGGTTTATCTGTTGTTGGTCTATCTGTTGTTGGTTCCTCTGTTTGTTGGTTTGTATGTTGTCATTTTGTTTATTGTTTTTTTTTTTCTATCTGTTGATTTTTCTGTTATTTTCTTCTGACATAATTAATATATGTGTTGGTTTTGTTGTTTGTTGATTTGTCTGTTCATTAATTTGTCTGCTGCTTTTTTTTTTATCTCTCTGCTGATTTGTATAGTTTTGTTTGTTTGTCTGTCTGTGAGTGTTATTTTTTTTAATTTTTCTTATGTTGGTCTGTCTGATTGTTAGTTTTGTTGTCCGTGTGCTTGCTACCTTGTATATCTGTTATTTTGTCAATGTGCTGGAGTGAAATCTCATGCTCAGATTCAAAACCTCACCCCCTTTTACATTAAAAAAAAATAAATCTAAAGGAGAATGCAGGGTGTAGTATTAACAGCTTGTCATCGTTGAAAAAGTTTTAACATAATATTTTACAACATAGCAACATCGTAGTGTTGGTATCAACACTTAACTTAGATCAATAACGGGCAGGGCATTTGGCCAGGATATCCTCAGAGTTATTAGTCAGAGCCTGGTTTCTCACAGAAAAAGTTTGCTGCTATCCCTGATACACTGCTGAATACTATCTGTGCAGTATGATACTGTGCTAAATACTACCTGTGCAGTATGATACTGTGCTAAATACTACCTGTGCAGTATGATACTGTGCTAAATACTACCTGTGCAGTATGATACTGTGCTAAATACTACCTGTGCAGTATGATAGCAATACAGTGTGTTATGAACCCAAACCTTAACTGCAGACTGTGGCCTGCAGTCTTGAAACTCTGTCTTGTTATTTCATCATTTTATCTTCGGCAAGGATAATGAACCTTTGAATTAGGGAACAGTCATGGTAAATGCACACACAGGCACACACTAGCACGCACACACGTGCACGCACACTCTAACACCACACAGAGACCCAGTGTCAGTGCAGTAACCTTTCCAATGAACCCCGGAGCAGTGCTCTATTGAGGGTGACACAAGATATGCACCTGCCTGAACAGACATACACCCCTTCCCCAATCTACCCTACACTGCAACCAGTATACACACATGTCTGTCAGTATAAACAACCGCTTACACAATCCAGCTTTACTGAAAGGAGGTCATGGAGTGTGTATAAATCTCGGCTTTGTTTACACCAACCCTTTAAAACAAACACAAAACAAACAAAACTAACAGGCAGACAGCAAGGTATGACGGAATATTGTATATCTGGATATTTGTTTTCAAGAAAAAAAATTAAATATTTGTATGGAATAATCATATTTTATTTTCAAAGTGAAAGTGTCCCTGTTATATAGGTGGTTTTCATGATATTGTGTTGTTCAAAACAATTTATCTGAACTTGAGATTATGTGTGCGTTGTGTGTGTGTGTGTGTGTGTGTGTGTGTGTGTGTGTGTGTGTGTGTGTGTGTGTGTGGTGTGTGTGTGTGTGTGTGAGTGTGTGTGTCTGTGTGTGTGTATGTGAGTGTGTTGTGTTGTGTGTGTGTGTGTGTGTGTGTGTGTGTGTGTGTGTGTGTGTGTGTGTGTGTGTGAAAACAATGTTGCCTAAACATCACTTGTGTGGGAGTAGCCTATGTTACATAATTATGTGCTTGTTGCACATATGACTTTATGTGTTGTTGCATGGTATGTAGGCTCTGTGATGAAATATTCGTGATGTATTCTTTTATCCTTAAATGCTTATTTCTTTGCTTGTGACCTTTATGGCTTTCTCTCTGTGTGTCTGTGTGTCTGTGTGTACTTACGCTATATATATGCCATGTCTGTACAAAGGCCCAAAGGCTGACAAGTAATTATTTTCAGGCCGAAGTATCTTAGTAAAAGAAGATGTACAGATTTCAGCAGCGCTGTGTAGGATCAATGACAGTAAAAGAAGATGTACAGATTTCAGCAGCGCTGTGTAGGATCAATGACAGTAAAAGAAGATGTACAGATTTCAGCAGCGCTGTGTAGGATCAATGACAGTAAAAGAAGATGTACAGATTTCAGCAGCGCTGTGTAGGATCAATGACAGTAAAAGAAGATGTACAGATTTCAGCAGCGCTGTGTAGGATCAATGACAGTAAAAGAAGATGTACAGATTTCAGCAGCGCTGTGTAGGATCAATGACAGTAAAAGAAGATGTACAGATTTCAGCAGCGCTGTGTAGGATCAATGACAGTAAAAGAAGATGTACAGATTTCAGCAGCGCTGTGTAGGATCAATGACAGTAAAAGAAGATGTACAGATTTCAGCAGCGCTGTGTAGGATCAATGACAGTAAAAGAAGATGTACAGATTTCAGCAGCGCTGTGTAGGATCAATGACAGTAAAACAACGCTCTTTCTGAGGGATTCCTTCTCTGCAAGACTTGAGGCTAATAAATTATTTGCACTGTCTCTGTATGTATGTACGTGTCTCTGTCTATCCTTCTGTCTGTTTGTCTGCCTGTATATCTACTCATATGTCACTATTTTTGTCTCTCTGCCTCTATGTGTGTGTGTGTGTCCGTCTGTCTGTCTGTCTGTCTGTTTCTGTTTCTGTCTGTCTGTCTGTCTGTCTGTCTGTCTGTCTGTCTCTCTCTCTCTCTCTCTCCTCTCTCTCTCTCTCTCTCTCTCTCTCTCTCTCTCTCTCTGGTCGACTGTCAAGCTGTCTCTGGTCGACTGTCAAGCTGTCTCTCTCTGTCTGTCTGTCTCTCTCTCTCTCTCTCTCTCTCTCTCTCTCTCTCTCTCTCTCTCTCTCTCTTTCTCTCTCTCTCTCTCTCTCTGGTCGACTGTCAAGCTGTCAAGACGTGCGTAAGGAGCTCTCCGATGAAAGTATTCAATTAAGATGGAACCTGGCTTCCAATACTTTCCATTTTATACCAGTAGTCATCTGCAATCATGTGGATTGCACCTGTGATGTTGTCTACCTTCAGACAGTGTGTTCCTGTGGCAGATCAGTGAAAAAAGAAAAAACAACAACAACAAAGTAAGCCAACTCTATTTCAGATTAGTCATTCCATGTCAGATTGTATCCTATCTCACATAGAGACTTGATGCGTCGGCCACCCAGTTGTGTCGGTGTCTGTGTCGGCGTCGCCAGCTGATTGTTTCCGAAGGTATGGAGTACCACTCGAGACCAGCCCGCCACGCCAAGTTCCCTGTCCATCCATGGAGGGCTCGCTGTCCTCTCATTCATGAAATCAAGTGTTTGTGTGTATATATATATACACAGGTATGTGTGTTGGCCTATTTAGCCCTAGTCTAGTCTTCGTGCCTAGCACTGTGACTCCTCACCATGGAGACGATCGTCATAGTATCGCCACCAGGTGTATGTCCCCCCTCCCTCCCCAACCTCAAGTGGTTTTGTGCTGTATCACTCAAGTGCGACTGCTTTCAATCTAAATGTCTGTAGGCTAGCTGACATTTCAACACTTTCATCAACACTGCACTTTGACCTCTCTGAGGCCCTGTGAGGTTTACTCCTCAACAGGATGTTTCATTCAACTCTGCAATTACTATTTACAATTGTGGTTATTACTGAACTCTGCGCTTCTATGGTGATTGGACTGCGCTAAAATTCATATCATCGTGATATTATTTTTCTTCTAGTTAATTTTAGTGCACTTAGCCACGGGACAATTTTGGACAACTTTGGATGTGTATTTCTGACAATAATTAGATTCGAATCCAGCAGATTTTCATCCTATGTGTAAGGATTTCAAGCTTTTGCCATGCTCCCTGTGTAGGTCTATCTGATGTGAATGAAGTAACGTGGTGTGTGTGTGAGTGTGTGTGTGTTCTTATAGCCTCATGTTCATGCCCTGTACTGTGACTCCCTACCTTGGTAACATCTCCTCTTAGTGTGGTCACAACTCTGTGCTGAGCTATTGATAGCCTTGTTCTTACCCCCTCCCTTCCCTCCACCCCTCCTCTTTTTTTTTTTTCTTTCCCCCCCCCCCCCCCCCCCATATTGTTGTTAGTCTGGGGTGTTTGAAACTGCTGCCATGGTACTGTATACAGTGAAGAATGCCATGTGCTTAAAAATGTGAACAGTAGGACTAAGGACCATGGGTTAAAAACACAAGAATCACTACTCTCCCCCATATTCACCCCACCCCATCCCACATCTCCAATCCCCTTGTCACCCCCCCCCTCCCTCATTATGTCTGCTGTCTCCAATGACACCCAATGTACCTGGGTCCCCCAAATAGATATAAAGATAGACACAAAACAATTAACTTTTCAAGTCCCATTTCCACTGCTTCCGATAGCAAGATCAGTCTTTCATAAACGTTACATGTGCAGTGTAAATAATCAACCAGGCTTTAATGCATACTGGAAGGATTTTACAAAGCCAAATAAGCCAATTTCCCTCAGTGACAATGGTGACCTCTCTAGCATCCCCACCACCCTACCCAGTGACGAACTATTCAAGACTAAAATACAAGTGAATTGTGCTGACAAAAAACTGATCACCATCACCATTTTTTACACAACAGGAACTGTGCTTGTACAAGGGAACTTGTGCAGAAGATGGCTCAGAAACGAGTTCCAATCACTCATTCAGGTGATTCGAGCCATCTTCAGTCTGACAAGAAGCAAAGAGACCCAACCAAACCTGGAGGAGGCTGTGCATGACCTGTCGGAACTACCCCTACCCCAACTCAAACCTTCCCCCTCTGGTAAAATAATTCCCCAGGATATCGCATCCCCGTCCAGGAGTCCCTGTCTCACCAAATTGCCATCTTTGATCAATCCCACCAGCCCACCACCCAATCCCGATGATCAATTACCTGATCTGTCACCACCGTCACCCCCACCAGTCCAGCAGCCAGGCAAAGTAAACTCAGCTGTGGGGAACACAAAACAAACCACTCCACAAAACACAGCACAAACACCACACCCACACCCTGAGCTGATGCATGGTCTCCCTCACACAACTGAAAACAGGAAAGAGAACAAAACATGCTGTCAATCCAACAATCAGCCAAAAAACAAGACACAAAGTACACTGGTTCATACTGTGCGACATATTGCCTCACCAGTCACTCATCCCCACAAAAAACCACGTCACCTTCCTCGATTCCTCTGCAAATACCCACCTACCCAAACATCACAACAACTGAAACAAAAAATACACTCACTATCCACTTCAATCAAAAAAAAACACAAAAGACTTAGGTTTTCTCACCAAGATTGTTCTCCAACTGAAAAAAGAAAACCATGACTTAAAGTCGGAACTGAACCAGCTGAAACACACAGTATCAAAAGAACACGCACAAACGCACTTAGCTGAGCAGTCAGATGAAGAACAAGACACCCTCCTATCATCCTTCCCTACCACCAACAGATTCTCTCTTCTGTCCCTTGACCACGAAAACAAAAAACAATGTATTCATAACAACCCTGATCAGAAGCCAGCCCCAGCTGATCCAACCCCACCTTTACCACAAGACACAGTCAACACTGCCAAAATCAACGATCAAACAGACCCTGACAAACAAACTTCCAACACCACTAAAGAAATCAACAACCAAGCAACAGTCAACACTGTCATCACCATCAAAAACAACAACCAAACAGACTCTGACAATCAAACATCCAACATCCCTGAGGGCAATGAACCAAACCCAAACGTATGGACAAAAGTCTCTCAAAAAAAAAGAAGAAAAGACACAAAAACCCAAACCCACACTTCTGAAGCACAACATACTACCACCGACAACACTCTCACACCACGCCAACAACTAGCAGAACAAAGAGTACACTCCAGCACAACTAACCTCATCCTAGGAGACTCAGTAACACGACATATCAAATCCGATATTCTGTTCTACAAAGGTAAAAATCAAAACCTCAGTATCTCAGGTATCACTGTCGATGACCTTATTCATTGGCTCCATCACATTCCCAACAACAAAGAAATACAGCACATCATCTTTCACACAGGAATAAATACATGCAAATATACAGCCATCACTGAAAGTAAATGGACTCAGCTCATCAGAAACATCAAACATGTATTCCCCCGAGCAAGGCTGCTGGCATCATCCATTATCCCCCCTATGGGACAGCACCCCCTAAAGAAAACCGTCAATATTTCCAATATCTCATTAGCTAAAGTGTGTGCTGCAGAAAACATCTCATTTGCAGACCACACTAATATATTTACAACCTCCAGTGGGGCCCCATGCAAAGATCTTTATTCTGACCCATTTCATCCCAGCTCCAAAGGTTCAGACAGGTTAGCATACAGCCTCAAATATGCTGACCCCAGACATAAACGACAGCCACTCCTGACAACACCCACTACACGACCTACTGACGAACAGAAGACCCAACCCTCAGCACTACTACACAAAGAGTACCAACGACATTCCAGTGTCCCCAGATACCCTTATTTACCACAGATGACTGGACACCGTCCCACCCCCCAACCCCAACCCCAGAACGACAATGTCTGGGCCAACAAACTGACTCTCCAACAACTACAATCAGTGTCGACCCAGCGTTCACCCCACCTCCTGTCCCCACCCTACCCAGCAATGCTCACCACCAGACCTTACCCAGCTCCAGCTCTCAAGACAAGAGAACCTTATCGCCAGTACAACACAGTGTACACCATAGAAACTCTGGTGTGATAAGTCATGCTCCTCCAAAATATGTGTATAGGCATGTGAGTTAGTGCATGATTGTGTGTGTGTGTGCATAGATATGCATATGTCTGATGTGTACAAGTATATATAAGTGTGTGTGTAATGAGACAAGATTATGAAGACTGACACTTGTGCTCTGCAACCCATGGTCTTGAACTATCAACTCGCCACAGACTGAAACTTATATATATACCAGCTAGTTTGTTTTTTAGCTCAAGGTTCGTCCACCCAACCAGTGCTCCTATTGTGCAGCAAACTGTGACTGATCATTTCCAGATCAGAATTCTATACCCAAAAGACTGTGACTGAATTCTGGATCTTGCTGATTGTGCAACAACATTTTGTTTCTCAGAAACTGTGCTGATTGTGCATCATCATATCATCATATGCTTTTTATTACTTCACTGTTGTATTGTGACAAGACAGTGACTGAATCTTCTGGACTGCTGATTGTGCATCAACATATTATTACTCAGAAACAGTGCTGATTATGCATCATGATATGCTTCTTATTATTTTCACTTTGCTGTGTTGTTATCACCTATAGATGTTGAATGGCATAGTATTGTGTAACAAACTGTGACTGGTCCTTCCCAGACCAGACTTCTATACTGACAAGACTGTGACTGAATCCTCTGGATTGTGCATCAACATTTTGTTTCTCAGGAACTGTGCTGATTGTGCATAAGGATATATTCCATATTATCTTCACTCTTGTTGTGTTGATATTGCTTATAAACGTTGATTGGCATAGTATTGCCTTGATTGTCCAGAGTTAATTGTGTTGTTCTGCCTTATCTTATTTTATGTTGTTTTTTTATATTGTTTTTCATTTTGTTTTTTCAAAACCTGTCCCTTTTCTATAATTATCTGAACCATACCACCTGAACACCAGGTTGCTGTTTTAGGTCTACTTGACTCTTTTTCTGAAGTAGGCCTACACTTAATTTGATCGAGTTTTTATACCACTGTGTGTTATACGTAGTGTGATTTGATTTGATCTTGATTATACCATTGTGTGTCATATGTAGAGTGATTTTGATTTTGATTTTATTCCTTCTTAATTCATTCCATCCCCAATCAAGTGCTAACATTCCTCCCATATTAATAATCTCTCTTCACCAATCTTTGCACTCATTAATAACTGCTTACCAAACTACCTGTAATAGATGCATCCAAGACACAATACCTGGCCCTCCAAGAATGACTTACGAATTTGCCACCTAAACATAAACCATGCAATTAACAAAATGGAAGATATATCAACACTCATCACAAATCAAGGCAAACCATTCCACATACTAGGGCTTTCTGAGTCAAGACTCACTGAACATATAACCGATGCTGACATACACATTCCAGGTTATAAAATCCTGCGGAAAGATCCACAAAAGCCAAAAGAAACAGGTATCTTAATCTATATTAGCGATTCTGTAACGTTCAAACGTTTGCCCGTTCTAGAACGTCATGAAATAGAATCTATCTGGATCGAAGTTTCCATGAAAGGTACACGGCCTGTTATGTTGGGGTTCTGTTACAGGAATCCAAGTGAAAGAATAAATTGGATAGACAAATTTGACTCCATGATAAACGAAGTCCTACTTGAATCTCGGGAAATAATCTTACTGGGCGATTTCAATATAGACCTAACAAAAGTACATAATCAATGGACCCAAGTTATGAATTCACTCAATCTTCACCAATTAGTTAAATCTCCCACAAGAGTCACATCAAATTCAAACACATTAATTGACCACATCTATGTATCAAACCCAGAAAACATCATAGAAACTTGTGTCCCTGTCTACAACTGCAGCGATCACTACCCAGTCTGTGCCACATGGTCAAAAAAAGGAACTAAAATTCCCAAACCTGGCCATAAAACTATAACCTATCGTTCCTTTGCAAAGTTTAATGAACAGCTTTTTCTCATAGACTTATGCAACTCCACACTCTCAGAAACCTTCAATATTACTGATCCAGACTTAGCCATTGAGTTTTGGATAAAAACGTTCACTGAAATCTATAACAAACATTCTCCATTTAAAACCATTAGGATCAAACACAACCCCAAACCGCCTTGGCTCACAAAGGAAATAGAGGAAGCATGTTATCTTAGAGACCTTCTAAAAGAACACAAATATTATGATGAGTCAAAAAAATTAAGAAACGCCATAATCTCACAAAAACGGCATGAAAAAAAGAAATATTTTCAAGACCTACTATCTTCCAAACAAAATTCAAAGACTGTATGGCGAGCAATAAATCAAATAACAAACAATC
>CM060343.1:29997697-30000197 GCA_030674155.1 Stramonita haemastoma
GGTAAAGATGCATATATACAAAACAGTGGCCAGTCTAGAGCAGTCGTATGGCAGAAATCTGGGTCTGAGCCGTGGTATGTCCAGGCATGTCCAGCTCACTCACCTCTCTGTGCCTGCGACTTTCTCTTGTTGAATTTATCGCAAACTTTGACTACCAAAGACAATCATTCCTTTAGTCTTTTAATTAACTGTTCTTGATGAAGGCTGTGTGAATCAAACTGGCTGCTGCTCCATCCTGTAAAGTCATCAGGCTGCAGGATGGAAAGCAGATCCTGAGAGTCATCATACAAGAGTAAAGCCTCATACGGTAAAGAGCCGTGATGGTGTCTCAATGATTCCCCCCCCCCACCCCTTGTTTGTAGCTAGAAGTCAATCTGTTCACAGCAGGATTGCCTATCCAAGGTAGGCAGCAATTCAGACCAGCCAGCCCAATCAGTCTCCTAGAGCAAAACAAAAAATGATCCTGAGAAACAGCTTCATGAAAGCATTGTACCAGTACTTGAACATCAGGCCAGAAGATAAACACAATGGCGTTCTTTGTCTTAAAAGAACTTCTGGTCACCATCTTTATATTGTGAACAGGACGCTGCCTGCTCAGAGCACAAATCCAACATCTCTCAGTGAAGAGTGCTAAATTTAGCACGCCCTTTCCTTTACCTAGTCCAAGTGTGGTCAGCTCCTGTTATAAATAGCACGAGCTAGCCCCATCTAGGCTGGGATGGATTGGATAAATTAGCAGCTGAGAGGAGCTGAAAGTCTGGGGGGGGGGGGGGGGGGGGGGGGGGGGGGGGGGGGGGGGGGGGGGGGGGGGGAGGGGGGGCTGACAGCTGTGTCTGCTTCTGTCTCATCTCCACTGCCTGAAAAAAACCACACTGACCAGTGCCCCTGGCAAATCTACACAGACCCTCTCCCATACCCTACAGTCCTGCCCTGCCTTCAACACTCTGACACACCAGACGTGGCCCAGCACAGATATCTACAGGGAAAGCTGTGGGGATGGGCTGGGTCACTGCGACAGAGTGACGAGTTGTCCATCCAGAGTACACTAGAAAATGATCATGGCCAGGGAACAGGAGAAGAGTGAGAGGTAGGATCTAGTAACTTTGATCCATTGGCTGTGCACTTCAGCTAGATTTCACAGACAGACAGACAGACAGACGGATGGATGGATGGATGGATGGATGGATGGGATGGATGGATGGATGGATGGATGGATGGATGGATGGATGGACCAAGAGACAGACAGACAGACAGACAGACAGACAGACAGACAGACAGACAGACAGATAGATAGATAGATAGATAGATAGATAGATAGATAGATAGATAGATAGATAGATAGATAGATAGATAGATAGATAGATAGATAGATAGGTAGAGACAAAGGCAGAGACAGAGAGACAGACAGACAGACAGACAGAGACAGACAGACAGACGGACAGACAGACAGACAGACAGACAGACAGACAGAGAGTCCCCATTACAAATGTCTAGACGTCTTCACATTTCTCTTTTCTTCTACATCATTTCCAGAGTAAGGATTGCAAGGAACCCTCTGGCAAAAACCAAACATGAACATCTCTACCACTGATGGTGATGGACTCACGAACAACAACACATTTTGGATGATGGTCACGGCTTACCCCGAATTCCAGGCAGCAGAGATGATCTGGAAAATTTACCCTGCAGTCCTGGTTGTGGTGGGAGGCTTTGGAAACATCGCCTCAGTTTGCGTCATGCGGCGTATGAAGGACCAGAACTCATCTCAGTATGCCTTTTTCATGGCTCTGGCCATTTCAGATTTGAGTTTTCTGTGTACAACGGCTGCTCTTGAATGGATAAACTTTACTTTCCATGTAGATATTATTCTCCTGCATCCAGCACTGTGCAAAATGGTGTGTTGGCTGGTCTATGTCACAAGTATTATATCTGCCTGGCTCGTGACCTGTGTGACAGTACAGAGAACGATGGCGGTTCTGTGGCCACACAGGATGAGGGTGATGTGCACTGTGCGAAGAACGTGGATTGTTATTGCGGTAGTTACTGTCATTTCCTGTGTCATGAATGCTCATCTGTTGGTTGGATTAAACCTCATCTATATAGACAATTCGTACACATGTGACTCTCATGGAGGGCCATATAAAACTTTCATTGAAAATGTCTACCTGTGGGTGCATGGAGCTCTGTTTTCTATTGTCCCGTTTCTCTGTCAGTTTACCTGTGATATCATATTGTCTGTCAATCTGATCAAAGCAGTTTCTTCAGCATCCATTGCTACATGTGTGGAATCCAACGCTGGCTCTGCACAAATCACTGACAGCCGTAAAAACATGTCTTACAGAACGACCGTCATGGTTCTGGTCATATCCACTACTTTTCTGATTTTGAGCACACCTTTGGTTTTGTTTGAAAACTTGCATTACTACATATTTCCTGACTTTGAGCAGCATCCTAATCAAATGGCTGTGTCAATTCTCCTACAACAACTTGCATATCAGTT
>CM060343.1:30010197-30084078 GCA_030674155.1 Stramonita haemastoma
CGTGTGTGTGTGTGTGTGTGTGTGTGTATGAGGGGGGAAAAACAAGCAAAGAAGGCAAAAGGGAAAAAGAAACGCACACGAAAAACAAGCAAACATAAAAACCTTTAAAACACACAAAAAACCCTAAATACAATTCGTATCTCAATATTTAAACAATAAATACAATTTCAATTCAAATTTCAATAAGAACCAAAACATTCCTATCCAATAATAAGATTAGGATAGCATATGTCGAAGTGGAAGATGAGGGGGAAAAAAAGGCATCTTCAATTTACATCAAGATCAAAACATATCAGTCAATAGGTATTTTAAAGCACCCACATAACACTTCTGTAAACAATCATCATAAAAAAAAACCTGTAAGCTCACAACATGGCCAAGCCTTACAATGATAAGAAAAATCCCGAAAGCAAAACAAACAAACAAAAAAGCAAAATTATATAAAAGAAATATCAAATAGGAGCCAAACAACATTTAAGGTTATATAAAACAGTTTTAAATCAAATTCAATACATTAAAGGATTAAAATATACTAATGAAAATGAAGGGGAAAATGTAAATATTCAGGACGATTGTATATAACGCATCACAAATCGAGAGAGAGAGAGAGAAGAGAGAGAGAGAGAGAGAAGAGAGAGAGAGGAGAGAGAGAGAGAGAGAGAGAGAGAGAGAGAGAGAGAGAGAGAGAGGAGAGAGAGAGAGAGAGAGAGAGAGAGAAAGGAACAGAGACAGAGAAACACGAAGAAAAGAAAAGAGAGAAGAGACACAGAAGAAGACAGAGACAAGATAGAAAGAGGAAACAGAGACAGGAGACAGACAGACAGACAGAAGACAGACAGACAAACGACTGACCGACGACCGACAGACATAAAGAGAGACAGACAAACTGAGACAGAGAGAGAGAGGTACAGGAGAAAAAATATTATCCAGATCACGTGCACATACTCTACATTAGTAAACATTCTGCAATAGAACTCTGAACAAAGACCTTTGCAAGCAGTTTCTGTTTTATTTTCATGACGTTTTCATCAATATTCAACAATGGTTTTTAAATAATTGTAAAATCCCTTTCCGTTTTGTTTTATATCAGCTGCGAGCCAGCAACCCTACCCTAACTCCAGGTTTTGTTTTTGGGGTTTTTTTTTAGCTGAATGGGGAGGTAGGCTTTTCCCAATGCTCTGACCAGCAGTGACACAATGACTGCCCAACTGACTTTTGTTCAGTTTTGAGTTCTAGACTCATTTCAAACTATTCCTCCAGGGGGATGCCGGGAGCCTGTCAGTATAATAGTATCTCTACCCTCAGGAAATTCTGTGCTAGAAATTTCCTCTTTTCTTTCACTCTGTTTCTGCCTCGTTCCTTTTCTTCCTGTCACCTTTTTGTCTCTTTTCTGCCTTCATCGCCCTTCTGCCTTTTCCCAGGAAACGCTTACAAGAGAACAGTTCTCTTATGCCGAAGTCAAATGCACTGGGCCTGACTTGTCAGGCGCTTAACGGCAGCGTGGCGCTTTTCCCTCATAATACAGGCTCTAGTTGCTGTCCAGTGTTGGGAAAAAAAAGAATTTGTAAATATATCGGACCACAACGACGTCATTTCCAGAATGCTTAAACCAAAGAAAAAATCAAAACGGTTTCTCAATTCCGGCCGTGTTAACTTTACAGCTAGAAAGCACAAACATGGAATAGGGAGTGCACAGTCCTTTAGTTTCAGAGAGAAAGGAGTTTTGTCAATTATATTTTTGCGGAACAAGTCAATTGGAAAGTTAAAGTGCCAAAGGTGTGTGCTCACCACTAGATATAAAACAAAAATAGACTTTGTTATGAAATACATAGAAACGGAAGCATTGCATACTGCAAAAGAAAACGTTATGCTGCTCCTCTAAACTAACCTGCAACATTTCCTCTACTTATTCGGATTGACAAGTTTAATAAATCTTACTCCATAATGATACATGTGATAGTGATTGGATCAACTGAAAATCTTTATCCACATAATTTACACTTGAGATGTTAGAACATCCTTCATTGGATTTGGAACACAAAAAATACATGCAACCCTAAAGCAAAACAACAGCAACTTAACATGCTACTTAACCTCGGGGGTGGCGGCAACTAAATATGTGTTGGGGGGGCAGCAAATAATTGGGGGGGGCAGTAAATAAATGGGGGGGCAGTAAATAAATGGGGGGCAGTAAATAATTGGGGGGGCAGTAAATAAATGGGGGGCAGTAAATAAATGGGGGACAGTAAATAAATGGGGGGGCAGTAAATAAATGGGGGGACAGTAAATAAATGGGGGGCAGTAAATAAATAGGGGACAGTAAATAAATGGGGGGCAGTAAATAAATAGGAGAGGAGCAAATGTATGGGGGTGGGATAAAATGAATGGAGGCAGTAAATAATGGAAAGAGGAGCAAATGAAAAAGGGGCAGCATGGGGGAGACCCCGCAGATTGCTGTGGTGCATGATATTGCATGATATTATTATTGGATGTGTGTTCTAGGGGTGGTTTTTGCCTACACTGTACCATGTTCCTTGGCGCCAAAGTTGACTATGTACTGGCGGGGTTGCCATCTTCGGGGCCGTGGTGTCGCAACAATTCCAGTGCCACACTCATCGGAAATGGTTGTCAAGTGTGTCTGCATAGTGTAGAAGACGGTCTTGGTGCCGTGAGCTCTGTAACCGCAAAAACGTGTTAGCAGCAAGGGCCTGAAAACGGCGTTTGCGTCGCATCTTTTGGTCACTGCTTCTTTAGCTTATCATGGGAGGGTGGGTATGCATGCACGCGTGCGCGCGTTCGCTAAAGTTTGTGTGTGCGTGTTTTTGTGTTTGTGCGTGTGGAGGAGACCCTGCAGATTGCTGTGGTGCATGATATTGTATGATATTATTACGGATGTGTGTTCTAGGCCTTGTTTCTGCGTAGGGGCCTACACTGTACCATGTTCCTTTGCGATAAAGTTGACTATGTACATGCGGGGTTGCCATTTTCGGGGCCGTTGTGTCGCCACAATTCCAGTGCCATACTCATCGGAATTTGTCATTAAGTGTGTCTACGTAGTGTAAAAGACGGACTTGGTGCCGTGGGCTCTGTAAGCACAGAAAAGTGCGCGCGGCAAGGGCCGGAAAACGTCGTTTGCGTCACATCTTTTGGTCACTGCTTCTTTAGCTTATTCATGGGAGAGTGGGTATGCATGCGTACGTGCGCACGTTCGCTGGTGTTTGTGTGTGCGTTTTGTTGTGTTTGTGCGTGTGGAGGAGACCCCGTAGATTGCTGTGGTGCATGATATTGTAAGATATTATTATTGGATGTGTGTTCTAGGGGTGGTTTTTGCGTACACTGTACCATGTTCCTTGGCGCCAAAGTTGACTATGTACAAGCGGGGTTGCCATCTTTGGGGCCGTGGTGTCGCCACAAATCTAGTGCCGCACTCATCGGAAATGGTTGTCAAGTGTGTCTGCATAGTGTAGAAGACGGTCTTGGTGCCGTGGGCTCTGTAATCGCGGAAAAATCCGGGCGGAAAGCGCCGCAAAACGGCGTTTGCCTCACATCTTTTGGTCACTGCTTCTTTAGCTTATTCATGGGAGGGTGGGTATGCATGTGCGTGTGCGCGCGTTCGCTGCTGTTTGTGTGTGCGTTTTTTGGTGTTTGTGCATGAGAAGGAGACCCAACAGATTGCTGCGGTGCATGATATTGTATGATATTATTATTGGATGTGTGTTCTAGGGGTTGTTTCTGCGTACACTGTACCATGTTCCTTGGCGCCAAGGTTGACTGTGCACAGACCCGGTTGCCATCTTCGGGCCCGTGGTGTCGCCACATTTCCAGTGCCACACTCATCGCAAATGGTTGTCAAGTGTGTCTGCATAGTGTAGAAGACGGTCTTGGTGCCGTGGGCTCTGTAATCGCGGAAAAGTGCGGGCGACAAGGGAGGAAACGGTGTTTGCGTCACATCTTTTAGTCACTGCTTCTTTAGCTTATTCATGGGAGGGTGGGTACGTATGCGCGCGTGCGCGCGTTCGCTGGTGTTTGTGTGTGCATTTTTTTGTTTTCTGCGTATGGAAGAGACCCTGCAGGATGCTGTGGTGCATGATATTGTATGATATTATTATTGGATGTGTGTTCTAGGGGTGGTTTTTGCGTACACTGTACCATGTTCTTTGGCGCCAACGTTGACTATGTACAGGTGGGGTTGCCATCTTCGGGGCCGTGGTGTCGCCACAAATCAAGTGCCACACTCATCGGAAATGGTTGTCAAGTGTGTCTGCATAGTGTAGAAGACGGTCTTGGTGCCGTGGGCTCTGTAAGCGCGGAAAAGAGCGGGCGGCAAGGGCCGGAAAACGGCGTTTGCGTCACATCTTTTGGTCACTGCTTCTTTAGATTATTCATGGGAGGGTGGATATTCATGCGCGGTGTGTGCGTTCGCTGGTGTTTTTGTGTGCGTTGTTTTGCTTTTGGGCGTGTGGAGAAGACCCCGCAGATTGCTGTGGTGCATGATATTGTATGATATTATTATTGGATGTGTGTTCTAGGGGTTGTTTCTGCGTCCACTGTATCATGTTCCTTGGCGCCAAAGTTGACAATGTACAGGCGGGGTTGCCATCTTTGCGGCTGTGGTTTCGCAACAAATCTAGTGCCGAACTCATTGCAAATGGTTGTGAAGTGTGTCTGCATAGTGTAGAAGACGGACTTGGTGCCGTGGGCTCTGTAAGCACAGAAAAGTGCGGGCGGCAAGGGCCGGAAAAAACGTCGTTTGCGTCACATCTTTTGGTCACTGCTTCTTTAGATTATTCATGGGAGGGTGGGTATTCATGCGCGCACACATGCGCGTTCGCTGGTGTTTTTGTGTGCAATTTTTTGTGTTTGTGCGTGTGGAGGAGACCCCGCAGATTGCTGTGATGCATGATATTGTATGATATTATTATTGGATGTGTGTTCTAGAGGTGGTTTTTGCGTACACTGTATCATATTCCCTGGCGCCAAAGTTCGATACGTACAGGCGGGGTTGCTAACTTCGGGACCATGGTGTCGCCACAATTCTAGTGCCACACTCATCGGAGATGGTTGTGAAATGTGTCTGCAGAGTGTAGAAGACGGTCTTGGTGCCGTGGGCTCTGTAAGCGCGGAAAAGTGCAGGCGGCAAGGGCCGGAAAAACGTCGTTTGCGTCACATTTTTTGGTCACTGCTTCTTTAGCTTATTCATTGGAGGGTGGGTATGCATATGCACATGCGCGTGTTTGTTGGTGTTTGGGTGTGCGTTTTGTTGTGTTTGTGCGTGTGGAGGAGACCACGCAGATTGCTGTGGTGCATGATATTGTATGATATTATTATTGGATGAGTGTTCTAGGGGTGGTTTTGCGTATAGGGTACCATGTTACTTGGCGCCAAAGTTGACTATGTACAGGCGGGGTAGCCATCTTCGGGGCCGTGGTGTCACCACAATTCCAGTGCCACACTCATCGGAAATGGTTGTCAAGTGTGTCTGCATAGTGTAGAAGACGGTCTTGGTGCCGTGGGCTCTGTACGCGCGGTAAAGTGCGGGCGGCAAGGGCCGGAAAACGGCGTTTGCGACCACCACAACGTCCCTACAACGACCATCTCCCCCAACCTCAAACCTTTAAGGCTTTGACACAGACTCACCACAGGCACAGAAGCGTATTGGGAAACCAAATTTGAAGTCACCATGAGACAATAGCAACGGGAGCCTCCGAATCAGAGGCAATTTTTATTATTGCAAGATGATCAATGTAAATGAGGATGATGTTATGCTGCTGCTGTGGAAGAACATCGGCTTTGAGACTACTGGACAGGGTTGTACTCTGGCTTACTGTCATAATATTATATCCCGGCGTCAACTTGGCCCAGAGATACAAACACATGCAGTGTTTGTTAGTCAGTATTTAGGGCAACTCTCAAATTCTCACCGGTAAAGTGGATGAATCTCGACTGTGTGGACCCAGTCTCGTACTGAGCCTCTGGGTAGGAGCCGTCCGGAGTCCGAAAAATTCCTATGACTCTTCTGGGATTCGAACCCGAGACCTTCCAGTCCAAAATCGAAGGCGCTAACCACTGCAGCGGCTGGTGAAAGACCAGTCTATGCTGAATACAATGGTGTATCAAGCTCTATGATTGGTTAAAAGCATTTGACCGCGGGCCAATCAAAGTGAAGGTGTCATTAAACCATGTGTACACCTTGTGAGGAAAAACAAAAATGGCGGAAAATTGAAAAGAAGGGATGCCGACCGAGTCAAATATGGTAAACGCCACAGAATTACAGGACAAACTTGACAAGTTAATGCATGAAATATCAAGCTAAGACCTGTATTAAACGAATCCAATGATTTGTTTTGCTGAGTATTTGCAAATTATCTATTTTGTTCGTTCTACATTTGCTAGTGTTAGACACGATCTCGTGAAGTTCGACTGGTACATGTTCAGTTTGAAGCGATGATTATTTTATTATTTTTTAATGGGAAACTGATGCAGATCGACATCAAGTATTGGCATATGTATCATTAATTTAGCGTTCTTATAGCTGTTTTTTTAATTAATTCCATGCTTGAACAGAAAATCGCCTTTAAAACATCGTTGAGAGATGGCCTAGTTATCAAACGGAAGTTGGCTCCGTGCACGTGCCTGATCGAAAGCTGACAACACATTGTAGATGTAGGCCTAGTTTTTATTACATGTTAAAAACTTCAAATCAGGAATAAGCTTTTCAATTGCTTTCTCAGCCTCCTTTTTATAGATGGTAATATAATCAATGAAAGTCATTTTATCTTTTTTATCAATGTAAAAAGGAAAAGGTGTGTGTGGTCATAGGGGATAAATAAATAAATAAAAATTGTGTGCTGCAAGAAACAAAACAAAACAAACACAGAAAAGTGGAGCTGCTGAAGTTGAATTTCTGTCATCTGTCAGGTTTCTTTTCGTTTTACTAGCATAAGCTTTTAACAGTTTTGTGTTATTGTTGTCACACCATGGCATGCAAACACACACAAAAAAACCAACTCATAGTACATAATTCATAAACAACATCAAAGTTTATTTTTTGTAGAATTTTGTAATCCCATTCTTTAGATAGTTCCCAAGATCTGGCCTGCAATTTGTATCAATTTTGTGTGTGTGTTTGTGTGTGTGTTGTTATCATTATTTTAGTATTTATTTTACATTGAGGATAATGGAATAAGCACTCATGTGCTTTTTTATATCCAATCCCCATGTGTGAGGATGGGATAGCTCAGTAATCAGAGCCTTCCCCAAGTCAAGTGAAGCAGCGTTGAGCGTGGTTGCCAGTTGGATGGGTGACTGATTGCCCGCCTTGGCTACAGTGCAATTCCCTCAGCTCACCCAGCTGTAAATGGGTACTTGCCCTCTTTAGGGCCAGAGAAGGTAAAGCAGTAAGGGAGAGGAGATGGGTGCTGCCCTCAACATGCTGGCCCAAAAGAAGCTGAGGTCTCTGACGCCTCGCTCCCGTACAACCTTACAAGTTACGGGACACCTTTACCTTTTACCCCGTGTGTACGCAGGTTTTTTTTTAAACTCTGGTCAGCTGTTCTGAGCTTCTCACCGGCACATGATGGCTTACTCTTAACGATTTATTGTGCCAAGATGGTATGCGCGCCCTCTCACACAGGGCCTTGGTTTATAGTCTCATCCAAAGGACTTTTGGGGAGAGTGGAGTCTGTACTGATGTTTTTTTATTTTTATTTTATTTTTTTTGTTTTCACTACAGTTTAGCAAAACCATGTCAGCTGATAAATCTCCAATTTCCTCTCTCTCTCTCTCTCTCTCTCTCTCTCTCTCTCTCTCTCTCTCTCTCTCTCTCTCTCTCTCTCTCTCTCTCTCTCTCTCCTCTCTCTCTCTCTCTCGTGTGTGTGTGTGTGTGTGTGTGTGTGTGTGTGTGTGTGTGTGTGTGTGTGTGTGTGTGTGTGTGTGTGTGTATGTGTGTGTGTGTGTGTGCGTGCGTGGATGCGTGTGTGCGCGCGCATATGTGTGTGTGTGTGTGCGTGCATACGTGCTCGTGCGCGAGTGCACATATATCTCTCTCATTAACAACATTATAAGAGTAATAATGATGAGATGAGGAAGATGACAACTGGTCAATGATGATAATGATGATGATACTATGTATGTGCACTACTATTTGTATATATGTAAATGTTGACAGTTATTATGAGGATATGTGTCATCACCACACCACCACCCACCCTCTTTATTTTTTTTGTTGCTTGTATTGTGGCCAATGGCCGATGTACATTAAAGCATTTCAGTGTTCAGTGTTCAGTGTTCAGTGTTCTCTCTCTCTCTCTCTCTCTCTCTCTCTCTCTCTCTCTCTCTCTCTCTCTCTCTCTCTCTCTCTCTCTCTCTCTCTCTCTCTCTCTCTCCCCCCTCCCCTCCCTCACCCTCTCTCTCCTTCCCCCCCTCTGTCCCTTCTTACTTTTGACTTATTGGTTGTTTTGTTTTGTCGCTGAACTTTTTTGTATGGGCTTGTTAATGGTCTGAATGAAAATGCTTTTTTTTTGTTTTCTTCTTTGATGACATAAAGTCTCTGCAAGATGTTGATCATTTTGGTATTGTATGCATGTTGTTTGTGTATTTGAGTGTGCATACAGGCATGTGTGTGTGTATGTGTATAAATTTACTCTATTCATGTGGAAAGTAATGGGATGCTCAGTAATGTGTTGTTGTCTTTTTACTTTCAGTCCCCTGTGGTATGCGATTTTGTAAATTTTGTCATCCATACCCACTGGCTTACCATGGCCTACTCTTCCAAAAAGGGGAACAGGTTTTATTATGTGCTTAGTATGTTCTGCTCAAAGCACATGGGACTTTGGTTTATTGTCTCATCCGAAGAATGTGTGTGTGTGTATATTTGCACACTCTTGTGAGCACACCCCACTTTTTGTTTGTTTTGATATTTCATAACTGTTTGGGATTTTGTCACTTTTTATCAGTGAATGGGACCCACCTGGACAGTCCAACACTCATTCGGAAGGCGGAGGACAGGGCTGGATGGCGATGGCTGGCTGCAGAATCGTCTCTCATGTCTCCTCCACAACCATCCCGGTCATGAGAAAAGAAGAAGGTCCTTCTTTGATGGTAATGAAATTTTCCTCCCTCTCTGTCTCTGTCTGTCTGTCTCTCTTTTTGTCCCCCTGTTTCTCTCTGTCTCTCTCTGTCTCACTCTCTCAAGAAAAAGGGATATTACCCACAAACAGGGTATTGAACAGCCGCCTTTTGTCACACCCAGTCTCAACTATAGTCTTCTGTTCACAGACAAAGAAACGCATTGTAATCGTCTGATCAAGACATCAGGCTATCCTTTTCACCCTGAAAATGTCAGTAACTCAGGATGGTGTGTTTGCAGGATGGATGGACGGTCAAACAGACAAACAGGGGCAGAGTGACCAGCTCAGTCACAGTCAGTGACACTGGCTGCACAGTAACTGTAAGTCAATGCTGTGCCACCAGGCCAGTACAGCATGTGGCAAGGTATGTGGGATTTGGGGTCAGTTGAAACTTCTGTCTGTCTCTCCTGGTGTGTGTGTGTGTGTGTGTGTGTGTGTGTGTGTGTGTAATTCTTTCATTTCGATGGATAATGGAACAATATGGCACTCCTCTGGCAGGAGTGGAATGCTCAGACGGATAGCAAACTTTTCGGATCCCTCCAACCTGAAAGAGGTTTCCTTGTATGTCAAAAACGAAGGAGACGACAGTACTCACCACATACACACGGGTCAATCAATTCACTCGTTCACTTGCTGAAAGGCAAGGAACCCCATGGTGGTGACTTGTGATGTGCGAGTAACCATCAAGCATCTGGTCCTGGAGTGTCGGGATGTTCAGGATATTAGGCACAAGCATTTTACGCAGACTCCCTAAAGATCCTCTTTCGGGATGTTCCACCAGACACCATTTTAACTTGCTGAGAGAATCAGGCTTTTTCCGTCTGATATGAGTGAAAGTGGTATGTTGCTCTCTAAGGACAAGGTTGTTTTAAGGAATCTGGTTTTGGTTTTATCTCATTTTATGTGGGATTGATGTGGGTTTTCCACAACGCTGTGCCATCCTGGGCAACCCTTATGGTTGACCAGGGCGTCGATACAAGCAAGGACAGCTGAGTTGGTTTTATACCCGTTTAAACTGTACATTCGCACTCTTTTAATACTAGCTTTAAAATGTGACGAGGTGACAGCCCTGATATGGCCTGTGTGGTCAGCGGGGCTCTAAGCAATATCATTGGATTGGATTGGATAATTGGAATAAGCACTCATGTGCTTGTTTACATCCAGTTCCCATGTGTATGCAGTTTCGTAAAATTTTGTCATCCGTTCCCACCGGCTCACAGTGGCCTATTCTTCCCAAAAATTGGAACAGGTTTTGACATGTGTGCAAGGTGTTCTGTGCGCATTCGCACATGGGACCTTGGTTTATAGTCTCATCGGAAGGATTTTTGGGGGAGTTAAGTTGGCACTGATGTTAACTCCGGAGCAGATATCTCCTTGAATGGGATTCAACCTGGGCTAGTAGATCACACTGAGCGCATTGCACATCCTGTAACCAACCAGGCAATCGGATGTCTCTGTGTGTGTGTGAGAGTGTGGTGTGTTTGTGTGCTTGTGACTTTGTATGGTGTGTGTGATTGTGTGTGTGTGTGACTCTGTGTGTGTTTGTGTGTGTGTGTGTGTGTGTGTGTGTGTGTGTTTGTGTGTGTGTTGTGTTTTGTGATGGTGTATGTGTGTGTGTGTGTTTGTTGTGTGTACTGTGTGTGTGTGTTGTTTTGTGTGGTTGGTGTGCTATTGTGATGCGATTTGTGCTGTGTGTGTGTGTGTTGTTTCTTTGTGTGGTGTGTGTTAGTGTGTGTGTGTTTTGTGTGTGTGTTGTTGTTGTGTTTTGTGATGTGGTTTCTTGTAGTGACATGTGGGTGTGTTGTATTCAGATCTGGGTCTGTATGTGTCGGTAGCTGTTGGGCGTTCATTCATGCATGCCTTTTGTGCTGTTTTTATGGTGCTCTTCTTCTTCTGCATGCGTGCATCGCGTGTTTTGTGTTGTGTGTGTGTGTGTCTTTTTGTGCTTCTTCTCGTGATGTTTCGTGTTGTCCTTCTTGTCTTTTCATATGCATGTCCAAGGTACTGTCTTCCAGAACCAGTGCCCTACCTTCCATCAATGCTACCTCCTACACAGAGCTGTAGCCCCTGCACTTTTCATGTTCTCATCCTCATGGTCCTGTCTTCTCAGTGATCACAGGGTGTTAGCGCTTCCATCAACGCTGCCTTCCTTCAATGCTGACCTTCCTTCCACTCGCTGCCTTCCATCAGCTGCCTTCCTTCCAGTGCTGCCTTCCTTCCATCAACGCTGCCTTCCTTCCATTCTTGGCGTCCATTTGCAAGACAATGTCAGCAATGAAGAAATTCTTCACAGAGCCAACCTGCCTGGTTTGAGTCATTTTTTAAAAAAATTTTATACCACTTTATGTCACAGCAGATTTCTCTGTGTGAAATTTGGGCTGCTCTTCCCGGGGAGAGCGCATCGCTCACAAGCGTAGCACCTACCTATTACATTTTTTTTATATACAGTCTCGAGCCGCCCTGGGGACTCCAACTCCCTGATTTTTCCTCAGGGATTGTGTCTAAACACGACACCTGTGTGCATTTCTGTGTTTTTTTTATTTTGTCATCCGCTCCTACGGCACACAGTGGTCTGCTCTTCTGAAAGGGGAACAGGGTTTTAATGTGTGTGCAAGATGTTCTGCGTGTGTTCGCACAGGAGGCCTTGGTATATAGTCTCATCCAAATGACTTTGACATTTCAGTTTGATTTTTTTTTCTCTCGTCAAACTGGGAAGAAAGGGCGAGGCTGGGAATTGAACCCAGAACCTCACAGTTTACTTGTTGGCAGGCGAAACGTTTTAAGCATCCTGCCACCTTCCTTCCTGTGTGCTGCAGCGGCAACTTGGTTGGGCTGAAGATGGAGCAAGGATGGAGAATACAGGAAAAACTGAAGCTGTCTTCTTTGGCCAGCTGAAACAGGGCAAAGGTCACTGCTGCATTCCCAGGAAAGGCTTCAGAGAGTCAGTGAAGAAGCAGCTGTCATATGCAGAAATCCAGCACCAGACATGGCATTGGAACAAGTTTTTCTATTCCACCCAAAGAGCCAGCAGAACGTTTGAACTTCAGAGAAGCATCACAGCAAAAGAGAAGTGTAAGAGGCGGGAGTGTGCAATGGGTTGATAGGTGAAGTTAGCTGTAAGACAGTTCTGAAAGCCCCCTTGTTCAGGCCAGAATAGATTGGTTTGGGATTCCTTTTTCTCAGTCCCCCTTTCAGCATATGATATTTTTGTGTTAACATTGTGACTTCAGTTCAGGTAGTGGTTGGTAAGCCTGTGGATTAACCGCATTTTTCAGTGCTCTGTGTGTTTGTTGTCGGTATGTTTTATTTAGTTTATGTTACTTTATTTTTATTCTTTTATTTCAAGGATAATGGAATAAGCACCATGTGCTTTTTTACAGCTGGTCCCTATGTCAGTATGTGTATGCAGTTTTGTAAATTTTGCCTACTGGACACATGGCCTACTCTTCTGAAAAATGGAACAGGCTTTAACATGTGTTCAAGTGTTCACATGTGTTCGCACACATGGTCTCGGTTTATAGTCTAATTTAGGGATTTTTTTGGGAGTGGAGTTGGTGTTGGTGGTGTGTGTGCATTTGTGTGTGTGTAGATGTATGTGTGTGTGGTTATTGTTGTGTGTGTGCGTATGTGTGTGTGTGTGTGGTATGTGTTGTGTTGTGTTGTGTGTGTGTTGTTGTGGTATGTTGTGTGTGTGTGTGTGTGTGTGTATGTGTGTGATGTGTGTGTGTTGTGTGTGTGTGGTGTGTGTGTTGTGGTGTGTTGTGAGCGTGTGTATGTGTGGTGTGTGTATGAGTGCGGTGGTGACCCAGTGTGTTATACTGTTAGATATGTGTAATTTTGTGATGTGTGTGTTGTTGTGTTTCATGCTGTGATAGATCACTGTTAGTGTGTCTTGTTGTGTGTGTGTGTTGTGTGTTGGTGTGTGTTGTTGTGTGTGTGTGTGTGTTGTGTGTTTAGACTAGAGTAGGGAAGAGAGGGAGAGGCAGAGAGAGATAGAGCCCAGAATTTTATACCTGTTAAAAATCAATCCTGTAATTTTTTTTTGTCTTTGTACTGTTGTTGTACAACTTTCCCCACTTCCCACCTTTCGTCTTTCCCCTGTTGTCAACGATTCCTTCTGTCCTCAGTTTAACCCTTCGTAGTCTGTGTGTAGCTGATGCCATCATGATAGATTTCAGTATTCCTTCTGTTCTCAGTATAACTCTTCAGTCTGTGTGTAGCTGATGCCATCATGATAAATTTCAGGATTCCTTCTGTTCTCGGTGTAACTTTTCACAGTCTGTGTGTAGCTGATACCATCATGATAGATTTCAGGACTCCTTCTGTTCTCAGTATAGCTTTTCAGTGTGTGTGTAGCTGATGCCATCATGACAGATTTCAGGACTCCTTCTGTTCTCAGTATAGCCTTTCAGTGTGTGTGTAGCTGATGCCATCATGATAGATTTCAGGACTCCTTCTGTTCTCAGTATAGCTTTTCAGTGTGTGTGTAGCTGATGCCATCATGATAGATTTCAGGACTCCTTCTGTTCTCAGTATAGCCTTTCAGTGTGTGTGTAGCTGATGCCATCATGATAGATTTCAGGACTCCTTCTGTTCTCAGTATAGCTTTTCAGTGTGTGTGTAGTTGATGCCATCATGATAGATTTCAGGACTCCTTTTGTTCTCAGTATAGCTTTTCAGTGTGTTGTGTAGCTGATGCCATCATGATAAATTTCAGGATTCTTTCCGTCCTCAGTGTAATTCTTCACAGTCTGTCTGTAGCTGATGACATAATATGTTTACTGATAGTTAGGATTCCTTCTGTCCTCAGTACAGTCTGGGTTAATGGGTCAGTATTGTATTACTTACAGTCAATACAGTCTGGGTTGAGGGTCCAGCTTTGGTTGATCTATATCGATAGTTAGATTTTGGTCTTGCATACAGTCTAGGTTAGCGTGTGTTTTCCAAAGTCAGTACAGTCTGGGTTGAGAGGTCAGTGTGGTATTATCCATAGTCAGTACATTCTGGGTTGATAGGCAGTGTGGTATTTTCCAAGTCAGTACATTCTGGGTTGATAGGCCAGTGTGGTATTATCAAGTCAGTACATTCTGGGTTGATAGGCAGTGTGGTATTTCCAAAGTCAGTACATTCTGGGTTGAGAGGTCAGTGTGGTATTTCCATAGTCAGTACATTCTGGGTTGATAGGCTCAGTGTGGTATTTCCAAAGTCAGTACATTTGGTTGATAGTCAGTGCTGGTATTTTCCAAAGTCAGCACAGTCTGGGTTGCAAAACTCCTGGTGTGTTGTGGACCAAGTCACCTGTCTTCTTTGTTCAATTTATTATGATCCCACATAGTCCTAATTACTTTGAAAACAGGTCACCATCTGATCAGCTGACTACTCTGCCCCTTGTGCCCTGGCTTTGTTGTTTGTTTATCTGTGAGGTCTACCCTTAGATCAGTGTAGAATCTGCAGGCTTTTCTTTTTAGGATTCAAGTTGATTTGGATTGTTGTAGACATAAACATTTCTGTTTCTCAGTTTCTTGATTTAAATGCTGTTGAACTGTCAGATACATGTTCTGCAAAATCCTTTGAAAGATTAAATGTTCAGCTGCCTTGAAGATAGTTCAAGTTTTGCATACTTCAACATTATGTCTGCTAATTTTTTTTTTAAAGTAAGACTTTTCAGGGTGTGGTCAGGCTGGGCACTGTTCAGTAACATGACTCTGTCCAGTATGAACCAGAAAATCTCTCCAGCAGTCTGCAGGAGATTGGCACCAGCTGTTAGCTCCTCATGGAATTTTTAGCTAGCAAGAATCAGGGAGTGAAAATAAATAAATGAATGAAAATTTAAAATACCCCCCCCCCAACACACATACAAACACTAAGACACAGAGAGAAACAACACACACGCACACACACACACACACACAGCCACACACACACACACACACACAACACACACACGCAATACATTTTGACCAGTATGTTGTTGAATGTTTAGAATTAATGCGGTTTTTGTTTTTTGTGATATAAAAAAAAAAGATACTCTGTAAAGTGACAGTTTGAAACGCAAGGCTGTGTCTTAGTTAAGCTTGGTCAGTGATCAGTTTCAGATGTTAGGGAATGACAGAGTTGTTGAATTGACTTCAGATGGACATAGGCAGGAGCTGTTAAACTCGTGTTCAGATGTTAGGGATGACAGAGTTGTTGAATTGACCTCCAGATGGACATAGGCAGAGAGCTGTTAACTGTGTTCAGGTTCAGAATGACTGAGTGAGGCTGGAAAAAGTGTCCAAATGGCCGTCATTGGCTTGTAGCTTGATTTCTTTTTCTTCTTCTTTTATTAAATAAGAGTTTTAATGTTGCTTTTTCTGAGATACAGGCTGGTCTATAAGACACACCACACACAAGACACACACACAGACAACACAGACACACACACAGACCACACACAGACACACAGACACACACACCACCACAAAACACACATCACACACACAACACACACACACACACACACACACACACACACACACACACAAAACACAACACACACACACACACACACTCACCCACCACCACACACCGTACTTAGTACTGCTAGATCTTGTATCATACTACTACATTGTTTTAGTTCATGCCTGCTGAAATTCTTTTGTCACAGTTCTTCTAGTTCATCATCAGCCACAGTTTTTCTGAGGAGGTCAGAGTCTGCTCATGGGGTGTTGTGGTTAGGTACAGTTTCCTTTGGACATCCTTTGATTTCTTTCCACCAGTTCTTGTCACTTTGAACTGAGGTACATGACTGTAGCACTTGAACCTAGATACATGACTAGATACATTGTTATTGTGATTATGCAGTACTTCAAACTTGAATGTATATGACTGTTGTATTTTAAATGTAGACTATTTCATATCACTATGCAGTATTCTGAATTTAAATATGACTATAACGTGTAGTATTTTAAATGTAGAAACATGCCTTCCCCTGAAGTAAATTTGTGTAACGGGGAAGCCAGACAGGGATCAGACTGCATGCTTACTAGTGTAGACTGTGGTGTTCATTTTCTCTGATGCCTTCCTGTCACTTCACAGTGCAGGGACTAGTCCTTTGTGTCAAGCTTTGTTCAGTATTTCCTTAAAGGATTAGTGACTGGCTTTTCTCTAGGTCATTACACATCTCTCAGTTTTCCTGACACATTTCCCAGTTTTCTTTAATTAAGTCATATATAGTTCCCAGTTTTCCCTAAGTCATTACACTTTCCGAGTTTTCTTAAAGTCAGTAGATGCTTTACAAGGTTTAGTGTTTGTTTACTGTGACATTTGTGAGGAAGTTTCTCTGGATGCATATCATTGGATATTTCTTTCATTTGGTTTCTGATCTGATTAGCTCTCTCATGTATTTCTTGTTTGTGAACAGATCAGTCTGAAGAGAATGTCAACACATGGCTTTCAGTTGTCCTGTCTGTGTAAAATTACCAGTTTACAAACCTCTCCCCCACCCCCACACACCCCTACCATGTAAAGACACACAAGTACGCATACGCATATATACACAATATATAAGCACATATGTTGGGAATTATGGATGCGGAAGAGATTAAGAGAGAGAGATAAAGATGACTAAATTTCATTTATTGGTGGTAAAAGATTAGGCAGAATGACTTTATAAAAAAAATCCTAACCTCAAAGAGGAGGAAGAGAGAGAAGTTTAACCCAACGAATACATTTTTTTCCTTCACTGTTAGACTTAAAAAATTCTGTTCAAGAACCTAGTGTTGAAAGGAGACACATTTGTCAGCAGTGAACCCCTGTGGTAGGCCACACTCCCTTACACCCAAAAGTAACTCAGGATTCATTTCTTTCGGGTTATCAAATGGAGATTCATGAAACCTTCACTCAAGGCATGAAAGTCCTTTTCAGAATGCACTCACACCCCACACATTTGCACTCACCCATGCATCAGTACGCACATACATGCACGCATGCATGCACACATACCTACCTCCACCCCCACACCACCACCTACTCACCCCATGATGAGGGCACGCCCCACAGTAGTGATGTGGGTGGCTGAAAAGTCCGAGCTGAAAAGCTGTCCTCTTCCCATATGTAATGGTCAGAAACGTCAAGCAAGAGCACTAAAAGAGAGCAAGTACCGCAAGCTTACCAACTCTCAGGCTCGAGAAAGCTCCTGTCGTGTTCTTAAGAAAATGGCGCCTGGCCAGAGGCTCATGGGGAAATGTTTGGGGGTCGTGTTTGTGCACTTGCAAGCACAAACACGCACAAGCACGAGCATACACACACTACCTAAATAGCACACTACATGAACACACACAAACACACACACACTCACACACACACAGAAAGAAACTTAAGGGGAGGTGGGGGGATGGACTTGCGATACCTTGAGGGTTGGTTTGTGGTCCTTGTTTGATAGTTCTGAGGGGTGATCCTGTGGTGCTGGAGGGTCTTTGGAGGTGGGGGTTTATCACCGGGGTTGTGTTTTGGTCAGCAATATGCTTTGAACATAAGGATGTGTTTGTTTTTTTCAGGTAAAATTGTGTATTTGCAGGAAACACATTGGATGAGACTTTGATTTCTCACCAAGAACATTTGTGCATACTGCAACGAAGACTTGCACACTGTGTGCATATATGTATAGATCACACACACACTACACACCACACCACACACACACACACACACACACACACACACACACAAACTATATATATTATATGTCTATGTGCGTCTCAACTGGCATACACTGCCAGGTAGAAAACACCGTCTTTCCTGTTAGCTGCATATCCTCTATACATGTGCAAGTTTAGCCTGCTGTGGAAGATATGTGCTGAAGTGATGTGTTCATCAAGACAGACTCAGTCACCTGCAAGTTGGATTTTCTCCTTATTGACTTTGATTTTCTTTTTGTTGGCTTCATTAAGGGATTCATTTTCTTATCAGAGTTGGAAATCATGCCTACACCTGTTAGCTCCATGCTCCTCTATTTTTCTGATGATAATTATTATTTCATAGTGACAATATCATCAGTTTTCAGTGAAAAGGTTGCAAGATAAAGTGGTTTTCCTGATTTCTTGGGCTGCTCCATTTTCTTATTCCAGAAAAAAGTAGTCTCAGCCATGCCTGGCCTCCCCATCATTGCACAAGATTCCCTGATAATGTCAAACTGGATAGTCCTTTACCTAATGTCAGTTTTCCTTCTTCCAGCTAAGCTGGCCACATTTTAAAACTTGTTGATAAAAGCTATATCTTAGGCTTAGGATATCATAGATTGGCTCGCTTTGTCATCAAAATTGTCTTTCTTCAAGAAAATGTCTGTCCAAAAAGGTAATTGAAACACATTTGACTGCACAAGCGAGGACGAGATAAAGATCAACTTTGTTTGACATGATATGTTGAATATTGCTGGATTTGGTCTTTATTTCCCCAAAGTCACAGCCATATTGCCTGACTAACTGGTTGAATAGTAATACTACACACAGTGGACATAAAGCTGTACCTGCAGTGACTGAATAGGATTGGTAATGTGACTTAACTACTTGACCACGTAGCACTGTCAAGCTAGAAACAGGACTCAGGACATTATGTTGTGCTCTATTCTTTTATTACATCTTTCATTAGGCTGCTCTCTTGTTTTCTCTGAAGAGTATAAAGAATATAATTATTCATTAGTCACTGATGGATACAGTCTGTTTAGCTTAATGCTCTCTTTTTCTTTTGCCTTACCTATGTGTTTGAAAAAGTTATTTTGTCAAAGAGCAGAATGTTTGGAATAGATGTGAGTTGTCAGACAGGTGTTGGTGGTGGGTGACCTCAGGGTCAGATGGTGCACACTGTGGCTTGGTATGGTCCTGTGTTCACCTCAGCATGGAGGACCTCACAGAAAGCTGACCAGGAGTGAAAACGAGTAGATGATAGATCAGAAACATGAAAACATTCAACAACGTACTAGTAGATGACAGTGTTCAGAAACATCAACACTTTCAACAACATACCAGTACATGATAGAGTGTTCAGAAACATCAACACTTTCAACAACATACCAGTACATGATAGAGTGTTCAGAAACATCAACACTTTCAACAACATACCAGTACATGATAGAGTGTTCAGAAACATCAACACTTTCAACAACATACCAGTACATGATAGAGTGTTCAGAAACATCAACACTTTCAACAACATACCAGTACATGATAGAGTGTTCAGAAACATCAACACTTTCAACAACATACTTGTGGAGATTTTTTTTTTTTGGTGTAGGATTTTTTTTTTTTGGGGGGGGGGAGTGTTATCACCTGATTATTACAGGCTAAAAATTCTTGAAGAGGGTTGGTAGCTGGTGAAATGACCTGTAGACACAGCTGGGGAAGGTGACATGTCAAGGAGACCAAGTCTCTGTGACTTTTCAGAAATTGTATTCATTTCATACCGTTAGTGTTTTATCCCCCCCCCCCCCTCCCCCATGCGTGCTTTAAATTATTATTTTTTTTACAGTTGTGGGTTTTAAAATCTGTAGTCACACTTGTCAGGACCAGATAACTCTTTCATCTATAAGAAGACAGGTTGGATCAACTCTGCATCTCTCTTTTATTTCTTGGAATGTTCTGGGCATCATAGACACAAGCTTCATTCCTCATACCCACTATCTGCCCTTCAATTTCTTGATTTTTTTTCTTGATACAGACTGGTTTTCAAAGATCCTTTTTTTTTTAAAAAATAAACAAACTAAACTAAGAGGATATTTGCCAGTAAATTTCTGTCACTGTAGATTTCGTTCACTGCTGTATTCTGTCACCCTAAAGTGGAAGTGTGGGTGCATTGAAGACATGCCAAAGACATGAGTAAGCCTGTAGTCTAAAACTGTGCCTGCTAGGTGAGTCAGGCACTGCAGGTCTGCTGTGAATGGAGGGGCTGAGTGGGGGTGCTGGCAGAAATAGAAATCCTGGGTACAGGGAAGTCTTAGTTAGTGTCCATGTTCCTTTGTGTTTGTAGTGATACAAGTTGTGGGTACAAGGAAGTCTTAGTGTCCATGTTCCTTTGTGTTTGTAATGATACAAGTTGTGGGTACAAGAAAGTCTTAGTGTCCATGTTCCTTTGTGTTTGTAGTGATACAAGTTGTGGGTACAAGGAAGTCTTAGTGTCCATGTTCCTTTGTGTTTGTAGTGATACAAGTTGTGGGTACAAGGAAGTCTTAGTGTCCATGTTCCTTTGTGTTTGTAGTGATACAAGTTGTGGGTACAAGGAAGTCTTAGTGTCCATGTTCCTTTGTGTTTGTAGTGATACAAGTTGTTGGTACAGGGAAGTCTTAGTGTCCATGATCCTTTGTGTTTGTAGTGATACAAGTTGTTGGTACAGGGAAGTCTTAGTATACATGTTTTATTCTATTTGTAGTGATACAGGTGGCCAGCTCTTTAGAGTATTCCTTCCGTTTGTTGAGTTGTCAAATGAGAATCTTTCCAGGTTTTTTCCCCTCTCTTTTTGTAGGAGACATTTTGCTTTGAAAGGTTGACTGTCATCCCTTTGTATGGAGTGTTGATCGTTTGTGTCATCCTGACTATTCTCCACATTTCCTGTCTGCTTAAGAATTGTCACTCCATTTGTTGGCTTCATACAGCAAAGATACTCTCGTCTTTGAAAGTGAGACTTTCTGAGTTTAGCATGTTTCTTCATCAGTTTCTGCTCCAGTTTTTTTCTTTGAGCTTCTATTAGGAAATTTCCTCTGTAGGGACTGCAGTCCACATGGCTGTGTTTCTGCAAGGTTTTCACAGCACTCTTTTTTCCAGCACTGTCTGTGACTGACTGTACTAAGGACAGGTCTGCAGTGTGTCTGTGGCACTCCAGTCCTTCATGAGTTTCTCCCCCCTATCTTTCTGCAATCCTGTCTAACCCCACCCTTGTCCTTTGTGTGTTGGTTGTGACATGTTGGAAAATTTGGATAGAGCCTTAGAGTGGAGTAGAAATGTGACACTGTGTGTGTGTGTGTGTGTGAATGGGTGTGTGTGAATGAGTGTGTGTGTGAATGAGTGTGTGTGAATGAGTGTGTGTGTGTGTGTGTGTGTGTGTGTGTGTGTGTGTGTGTGTTAGAGCAGTGGTTGGAGTGGTAATGGTAGTAGTGGTAGCTGTAGCAGTAGTAATGGTAGTAAAGTATGATAATAGCAGTAGTAATAGTAGTAAAGTATGATAATAGCAGTAGTAATGGTAGTAAAGTATGATAATAGCAGTAGTAATGGTAGTAAAGTATGATAATAGCAGTAGTAATGGTAGTAAAGTATGATAATAGCAGAAGTAATGGTAGTGTTCCATCTAATGCCTGTCTACATCAGTTTCACTAGATCCACATGAGTACGAGAGACACAGATAATGTATATGTGTAAATGAATAAGAGGTAGAGAGATAGGGCGATGGGGGGTGTGTGTGTGTCTGTCTGTCTGTCTGTCTGTGTGTGTGTGTGTGTTTGTCTGTCTGTCTCTCTGTGTGTGTCCGTCTGCCTGTCTGTCTGTGTGTGTGTCTGTGTCTTTGTACACACATGTGCTGGCACTGCTTCCATCTCCCTGAAGGTCCTTCAGAACATGTTGTGCCCTGTTTAAACAGCCGGTCATCTGTTGTGGCTGGTGGTTGCCAAAGGAGTCATAGCCAGGGAGTGGGAGTGGAGATAAGCTGCCACTGCCTAGACAATGCTCCTTAGGCCTGTGTCTCTAGCAGCCCCAGAAAACCAAAGCCCAACTCCTGTCCTCCTGTGCAGCTTAGCCTCTAAGCCTGGCACGACTGTTTTTACTGATAAGAGAACTAGTTAGACTAGGAAGGCAGCATTTTGTGTGTGTGTGTGTGGGGAGGGGGGGGGGAGGGGGGGCAAGAACTTGTAGCCTGGGAAGGTAGTTACCCTGGAAGGCAGTTTTCATGGGGGGGTGGATCAGTATGGCGAATAATAGCAGCCAACACAAGTGCATTTCCTAGTTCTGCCCTTGTTCAAAGCAGACACCTGTCAGTGCAGTCAGCATCCTGGATAGATTCAGAATGGTCAGAGTGATGTCCAAGGCTTTCTACACACCAGCTGAGACTGAACTTGTCTACACATTTTTTGTTTTGGGTTTTTTGTTGTGATTTTCTGATTTGGTTTGAAAGTCACTTCAGCCAGAGTTGTACTGAAGTCTCCCAAAATGAACTGCTGTGACACATCAGACAGGAGTGGGTGTGAACTGCAATGACACATCAGACAAGAGTGGGTGTGAACTGCAATGACACATCAGACAGGAGTGGGTGTGAACTGCTGTGACACATCAGACAGGAGTGGGTGTGAACTGCTGTGCACATTCAGCTTCCTCCATACGTGTCAGACATGGATGCCGGACAGCACATGGAGAAAACAGATTCCAAGCTGCGGACACAACCAGCATGTACACAGGTGTCCTGTCTAGACACTATCCCTGAGGGGGAAAAAAAAAGGGTAGGCGCTGCACTTGTGGTGACGCGCTCTCCCGGGGAGAGCAGCCTGAATTTTCACACAGAGAAATCTGCTGTGACATAAAGTGGTTTTTTTTTTTTTTTTTAAGTTTTACAACTTACCAACTTGTGTTTTGCTAATATTGATGGACTGGCAGGGAAAGAAGAAGAGTTAGTTAGGTTAGTGGAACGCCTCGACAAGACTTCAATAGCCTATGGCATGGAGATCCGTGCGCAGAAGACCAAGCTGTTGACCAACAAATCAATGGCATCAACACCAACATCAGGGTTGGTGGTCACAATTTGGAAATGGTACAAAGCTTCAAGTATCTGGGAGCAATTGTAACAGACAAGGGATCCAAGCCTGAAATACTCGCAAGGATTGCACAGACAGTTACAGCACTGACAAAATTGAAGACCATTTGGAAGAACAGAACATCTGCTCAGCTCAAAGATCAGGCTGATGCGCACTCTGGTCATCTCAATATTCCTGTATGCTTGTGAGTCATGGACCCTCACAGCAGATCTGGAGAGGAGAATACAGCCACAGAGACGAGATGCTTTTGCAGACTCCTTGGCATCTCTTACAAAGACCACATTATAACGAGGAAGTGAGAATCAGAATCGGTCAAGCCATCGGGCCCTTTGAAGATCTTCTGACCACAGTCAAAAACCGCAAACTGAAGTGGTATGGGCACGTCCAAGATCAACAGGGTTGCCAAGACGATTCTGCAGGAACTGGCAAGGCGGGAGAAGGAGAGGCAGGCAGAGAAAGAGATGGGAGGACAACGTCCAGAGTGGACAGGCCTCAGCTGAGTGACACCCTGAGAAAGGTCGAGGACAGAGGGAAATGGAGAGAGCTGGTTTGAGGTCTTCCGTGGCGCCCCTACGGTCTAAATAGACTATGGGATAGAAGAAGAAGAAGGAAACATCAGATGACACTGAGCTGTCCCCAGTGGACAAGTGTCACCAGTGGACATGAACATGCAAGTGTCACCAGGGACAAGTGTCACCAGATAAACTGATCTGTCCCCATGGACAAGTCAGAGTGGACAAGTGTCACCAGATAAACTGATCTGTCACAAGTGGACAAGTGTCACAGTGGACAAGTGTCACCAGATAAACTGATCTGTCACCAGTGGACAAGTCTCTCCGGATATACTGATCCATTGTAGTGTTCCATTGTCCAGTATCAGTGTTGATTGTCATGTGTAGTGTTCCATTGTCCATGTGTAAGTGTCATTGTCATGTGTTAGGTTCCATTGTCATGTGAAGTGTTCATGTCCATGTGTAGTGTCCCATTGTCTGTATCAGTGTTCCATTGTCCATGTGTTAGTGTTCCATTGTCCATGTGTAAGTGTTCCAGTGTAAGTGTTCCATTGTCCACATGTTAGGTTCCATGTCATGTGTCAGTGTCCATTGTCCAGTGTCATGTTCATTATAGTTCAGTGTCCATGTCCATGTGTTAGTGTTCCATTTCCAGTTCATGTTCATTCCGTTTCAGTGTTCCATTGTCCATGTGTCAGCAAGTGTGACATACCCATGAAAAACCGACAAGCTGCCTGTTTATGTGTCACTGTCTGTTCCCCCATGTGTGTGCATGTCTGTGTCTGTGTGTTTCTGTCTGTCTGTTAGTGTGTTTTGTGTGTGTGTGTAAGTGTGTGTGTGTGTATGTTCGATTTCATGTGTGCATATGTGTGTGTGTGTGTGTGTGTGTTGTATTTTTTATTATCCTTTTATTTGGAGGAAAGTGGAATGAGCACTCATGATTTTTTACACCTAGTCCCCAGGTGTATGCAGTTTTGTCAATGTTGTCATCCTGTCACTGGCCCACAGTGGCCTACTCTTTCGAAAAGCGAAACAGCATTTAACATGGGGTGCAGATGTTCTGCGTGATTTCGCACACTGGAGCTCTGTTTATAGTCTCATCTGAAGGACTTAGTGTGTGTCTGTGTGGAACAATTATTTGTAGAAATGGTGTAGTACACAAAATGTGTTTTTTTTTTTTTTTTTTTACACGACTAGTGCATCACAAGGCTGAAGACATCTGAGGATGGGGGGGGAAGGGGGGGGGGGGGGATTATATGCTGAAGATGTTGTTTATTCATTAATTTTTTAAATATTCTTTTATATTAAAGCTAATGGAATAAATATTCATGTACTTTTTTTTTACATCCAGTCCCATGTGCATGCAGTTTTGTAAATGTTTCTGTTCCCACCGGCACACGATGGCCTACTCTTTTGAAAGCAGAACAGGATTTAACGTGCGCAAAGTATATTCTGCTGTTATATTCACACACATGGCCTCGGTTTATAGTTCATCCAAAGGACTCTTGTGGGAGAGTTGTGGACATTGTGTACATACTGTATACATACACATTCATTCTGTGAGTTGCAAGGTCGGTGTGTGGAGACAGTGGGAGACGGGCTGGGAGGAAGACAGGACTAGCAGAGGTAATTACTCTGTGTGTCTGTGTGCGGGGGGGGGGGAGTGGGTGGATGTGGGAGGGGGGGAGGAGTGACATGTCAATCTTCTGATAATGGTTTCTGTTGCAGTCCCAGGTTTTCCATACCAAGACAATCAGAAAATCAGGTGGCTGGCACATTTTTATTAGGTAAGTGCTGTTGTTTATTGTATTCATCTGATTCTTTTATATTGAGGATAATGGGATAAGCACTCATGTGCTTTTTTACATCCAGTCCTCATGTGTATGCAGTTTTGTAAATCTTGTCATCTGTTCCACTGGCACAGAATGGCCTACTCTTACGAAAAGCGGAACAGGATTTAACATGTGTGCAAGATGTTCTCCGTGCTTTGCACAGGGGGCCATTGGTTTATAGTCTCATCTGAAGTACTTTTAGGGAGGGTGGAGTTAGCACTAATGTTAACTCCAGGGGAAAAATCCCCTCAAATGGGAATCGAACCGGGTCGTCAAAAATTGCGATCGCAATATTCTGACCACTACGCTATCCCGCCCCCCTGCTCTGTGTAGTGTGTGCGTACATGCGTGCGTGTGTTTGTGTGTGCTTGTTGTGTTTCTTTGGTGGACATTGTGCTGGAGACATTGTTAAATGAAAACATGGCATCAGCAATGTTGTATGTGTGTGTTAGCAGGGTTGCTGAGCATTGTTAATAACACACACTTTTGTATGTGTACAGGGTTGTGTAGCAGTGTTAATAAAAGGTCACAATTGTATTTTTTCAGTTGTCTAGTGTTGTGTGCATTTGTGTGTGAGAGGGTTGTGAGATTGTATGAAACAGTAGAGTTGAGGTGTAGCAGTGCGTTAAACAGACTTGTAAAGCAAGACGAGTAAGAAGTAAGATAGGGTGAGAGAGAGAGAGAGAGGGGGGGGGGGGTAAAAGAGACAGAGAGGGTGGGGAAAGAGAGAGCTGTTTTATAGATATCTTTATTAATAGAAATTTTAAAAATAATTTATTTTTGTGTGGTGTTTGTTTATATTTGCATAGGGTTTTTTTTTTTGTATGTTCACATTAAAATGGTTTTGTTTTCCTGTTTATGTTGAATTTTGTGTGTTCATTTTGTGTGCCTTTTTATGTCACAGGTGTGGTGAATCCCAAGACATGTGACGACAATGGGAAAGGACAGTTAGGGGCGGAGTCTGCCTCTGAGAGGTGTGTGGGAGATTACACATCTAGAAGGCACCCATCAGTCTTGGAAGACTATGGAGTTGCGCTCTAGTCTTTAGAGCGCAAAACCTGGGTAAGTAAGTATGGAGGGCAAGCTGTTACCCATGCAGCAGACCCCCCTTCTCTACACCACTGGAATGATCCATTGGAAAGGCAATGACTGATACGAATGGTTCTAGTACCATCGCAGGAGCCACCATAATGTTGCCATATACAACCCCAAGCCACCCTGTGACTCTCAACTCCCTGATTTTTCCTCAGGGATGGTGTCTAAACATGACACCTGTGTGCATACTCGGTTTAAAAAAAAAATGTAATCTGCTCCTACGAGCACACGATGGCCTGCTCTTCCAAAAGGTGGAACGGGAGTTTAAACATGTTTGCAAGATTATCTGCGTATGTTTGCACACTGGACCTTGGTTTCTAGTTTCAGCCAAATGACTTTGACATTCAGTTCAATTTTTCCGTCAAAAGAAAGGGCGAGGCTGGGTACAAACCCAGAAAAGGTTTGACACTGTTTTTTGTCATTTTCTGTGCTGAAGCCCATGTAATTCTGTACAGCTGTTATGTATATTTATTTCTGTTTGTGTACAGCTGTTATGTATATCTATTTCTGTTTGTGTACAGCTGTTATGTATATTTATTTATGTTTGTGCGTTACAGGGTCGGTGTTCCATGATGACCAAGGACTGGTGGTGCCATCTTTTTTTCTGTGGTAAGTATTCAGTTTGTACATTTCGGGGGAGGGGGGGGGAGGGGTTGTGTATAGATGGTATCTCTATATTTTCTGTTTGTATGTTACAGAATTGGTGTTCCCAGATGGCTGAGGAATGATGATGGTGCTATCTTTTTTTCTGTGGTAAGTACTCAGTCTGTACATTTCTGTGTCTTGACAAGGGTGGGAAGGGGGGGGGGGGCAGATTTCTGAGTAGGCATATTCTATATCTGTTCCTTTTTGTGTGTTACATGTAAGTTCTGTGTGTGTGTTTGTATTTATTTGTATTTTTTAAACAATTTTTATTTTGAGGATAACACAACATAAAAAATCTCCACACTTCAACTCACTAGACTTGAGGTTCAAACACACGACTTGATTGATCCAAGGTATTGAAGTTGAATGGTGTTAACCACTCGACTGTGGCATCCGTTGAACCTTAAAATGATTTGTGTTGTAAATGAGAAAGGTTTGACACTGTGGTTTGTCATTTTCTGTGCTGAAGCCCATGTATTTCTGTGCAGCTGTTATGTAATTTTTTTTTTCTGTTTGTGTACAGCTGTTATGTCTATTTATTTCTGTTTGTGTACAGCTGTTATGTATATTTGTTCTGTTTATGTACAGCTGTTATGTATATTTGTTCTGTTTATGTACAGTTGTTATGTATATTTATTTCTGTTCGTGCGTTACAGGGTCGGTGTTCCATGATGACTAAGGACTAGTGGTGCCATCTTTTTTTCTGTGGTAAATATTCAGTCTGTACTTTTTGAGAGGAGGTTGTGTATATTTTCATGTTTTTAAATTTTATTCCACTTTATGTCACAGCAACATTTTTTCCTCAAGCTGAGAAGAAAGGCCAAGGCTGGGTACAAACCTAGAACCTCACAGTTTACTTGTTGGCAGGCAAACGTCTTAAGCATCTTGCCACCTAGATGGTATCTCTATATTTTCTGTTTGTACGTTACAGTGCTGGTGTTCCCAGATGGCTGAGTTCTGATGATGGCGCTATTTTTTTTTTTCTGTGGTAAGTACTCAGTCTGTACATTTCTGTGTCTTGTCTTTGGTGGGGGGGTTGGGGGAAGATGTCAGTATTTCTGTGTCGGTATATTCCACATCTGTTCCTTTCTGTGTGTTACATGTAAGTACTCTGTGTGTGTGTGTGTGTGTGTTTGCATTTATTTGTATTTTTAAAACCTTTTTATTTTGAGGATAATAGAAAATAAAAATCTCCACACTTCAACTCACTAAACTTTGTTGAGGTTCGAACACATGACTTGATGGGTCCATGGTATTGAATTTGAACGGTGTTAACCACTTCACTGTGGCATCTGTTGAAGCTTGAAAAGATGTGTGTTGTAAATAAGAAAGGTTCGACACTGTTGTTTGTCATTTTCTGTGCTGAAGCCCATGTATTTCTGTATAGCTGTTGTGTATATTTATTTCTGTTTGTGTACAGCTGTTATGTATATTTATTTCTGTTTGTGTACAGCTGTTACGTATATTTATTTTTGTCTTACAGGGTCGGTGTTCCATGATGACCGAGGACTGGTGGTGCCATCTTTTTTTCTGTGGTAAGTATTCAGTTTGTACATTTCAGGGGAGGGGTTGTGTATAGATGGTATCTCGATATTTTGTTTGTGTGTTACAGAACTGGTGTTCCCAGATGGCTGAGGACTGATGATGGCGCTATCTTTTTTTCTGTGGTAAGTACTCAGTCTGTACATTTCTGTGTCTTGTCTATGGGGGGGGGGGTGGAGATTTCAGGTATTTCTGTGTAGGCATATTCTACATCTGTTCCTTTGTGTGTGTTACATGTAAGTACTGTGTGTGTGTGTATGTATGTATTTGTATTTTTATTTTATGCATATTCTACATCTGTTCCTTTCTGTGTTTTACATGTCAGTACTTTGTGTGTGTGCGCGTATGTATTTTTATTTTTATTTTATTTTATTTTCCAGATATTTAAAAAAAAACAACTATTTACCAGAATCACTTCAAAATGTTCACCAAAAATCTAAGAATAATTCAGGATTAAGTTTTAGGTGTTATTTTGAGCTTAGGTGATTTACTTTTTTTGTGTTGATTTTTATAAATCTGTATTTACATGAAAAACACACCTGCATTAGTAAAATAGGTGATAGAGATTTCAACACCCATCATTAGTATATTACTTACAATTTTGCAGCTGAGGCCCTGTCCATGGTACTGAAAAAAAATCTGGGTGTTGTGAGTTGTAAGTGATTAATAGGTAATGTCATCTTATGAAAATATTTATACCTACATGTGAGAAAATCAGTGAAATGGGTACGTTCAGGAAAAAAGACAGAAAATACAACACAAAACAACAAATTTTTTTTTGCACTTACTTCAGATATTTTAGGTGATAAGTTAATCCATCCAAAAGGCACAAACAATTCCAGAGCACTTGTTACAATTCACACACACACACACACACATAACACATTGTAAAAATTCTCACAGCTGACGCTCGTCACACCTGCACAACGATCGCCTACTTTCACATCACTAACACTGCCACTGTCACTCTCGCTGGTCTCTTCTTCTTCATCATAGTCACTAGTTCCTTGCTTCAACATTATATCCAACTCGTTGTTATCACTCTTATGTTTAAATCTAAACATTTCATCTACAATTGGGCTAGCTACATTTTGTTCAAATCTGACATGTTTCATTTTTTTTAGGTCAACAGCAAACAACGATTGATGAAAAAAATCGTTAAAACTTCACAAAGGATCTACTCCCTGCTGAAAATAGGCGCGAAAGGAAGTTGGGAGATCATGTGTACATTAGGCTGTAACACAGCTGCAAATTAAGGCTAAAGAGCCAATGAGAAGTGCTGGACTAGAGTCACTTTACAGGGTCGGATAGGGGGTTTCAGGTACAAGACGCCATTTTGACACAGGTGGCCACAGGCAGATAGAGTAGGATTAACCACTTGACTGTGGCGTCTGTCGAACCTTGAAATGATTTGTGTTGTAAATGAGATAGGTTTGACACAGTTGTTTGTCATTTTCTGTGCTGAAGCCCATGTATTTTTGTACAGCTGTTACATATATTTATTTTCTGTTTGTGCATTACAGGCTCGGTGTTCCATGATGACCAAGGACTTGTGATGCCATCTTTTTTTCTTTGGTAAGTATTCAGTTTGTACATTTTGGGGGAGAGGGGGGATGTTGTGTATAGATGGTATCTCTATATTTTTTGTTTGTACGTTACAGTGCTGGTGTTCCCAGATGGCTGAGGACTGATGATGGCGCTATCTGTTTTTTCTGTTGTAAGTACTCAGTCTGTACATTTCTTTGTCTTGTCAAGTGGGGGGGGCAGATTTCTGTGTCGGGGTATTCTACATCTGTTCCTTTGTGTGTTACATGTAAGAACTCTGTGTGTGTGTTTGTATTCATTTGTACTTTTTAAAACAACTTTTATTTTGAGGATAACAGAAAATAAAAATCTCCACACTACAACTCACTAATCTTCACTGAGGTTCAAACACATGACTTGATGGGTCCATGGTATTGAATTTGAAGGGTGTTAACCACTTGACTGTGGCATCTGTCAAAGCTTGAAAAGATTTGTGCTGTAAATAAGAAAGGTTTGACACAGTTGCTTGTCATTTTCTGTGCTGAAGCCCATGTATTTCTGTACACCTATTATGTATATTTATTTCTGTTTGTGTACAGCTGTTATTTATATTTATTTCTGTTTGTGTACAGCTGTTATGTATATTTATTTCTGTTTGTGTACAGCTGTTACGTATATTTATTTCTGTTTATGTACAGCTGTTACGTATATTTATTTCTGTTTGTGTACAGCTGTTATGTATATTTATTTTTGTTTGTGTACAGCTGTCACGTATATTTATTTCTGTTTGTGTACAGCTGTTACGTATATTTATTTCTGTTTGTGTACAGCTGTTACGTATATTTATTTCTGTTTGTGTACAGCTGTTACGTATATTTATTTCTGTTTGTGCGTTACAGTGTTGGTGTTCCCAGATGGCTGAGGACTGATGATGGCGCTATCTTTTTTTCTGTGGTAAGTACTCAGTCTGTACATTTCTGTGTCTTGTCCTGGGTGGGGGTGGGGGGGGGAGATTTCAGGTATTTTTGTGTTCCCATATTCTACATCTGTTCCTTTGTGTGTGTTACATGTAAGTACTTTGTGTGTGTGTGTGTATGTATTTTTATTTTATGCATATTCTACATCTGTTCCTTTTTGTGTTTTACATGTCAGTACTTTGTGTTTGTGGGCGTATGTATTTTTATTTTTATTTTATTTTTTCGGATAATTTATTTTAAAAAATATTCAACAGAATTACTTCAAATTTTCACCAAAAATCTAAGAATAATTCAGGATTAAGTTTTAGGTGTTATTTTGAGCTTAGGTGATTTACTTTTTTTGTGTTGATTTTTATAAATCTGTATTTACATGAAAAACACACCTGCATTAGTAAAATAGGTGATAGAGATTTCAACACCCATCATTAGTATATTACTTACAATTTTGCAGCTGAGGTTCCTGTCCATGGTACTGAAAAAAATCTGGGTGTTGTGAGTTGTAAGTGATTAATAGGTAATGTCATCTTATGAAAATATCTATACCTACATGTGAGAAAATCAGTGAAATGGGTACGTTCAGGAAAAAAGACAGAAAATACAACACAAAAAACAGAATTTTTTTGCACTTATTTCAGATATTTAAGGTAATAAATACATCCAAAAAGCACAAGAAATTCCAGAGCACTTGTTACAATTCACACACACACACACACACACACACACACACACATACACACATAACACATTGTAAAAATTCTCACAGCTGACGCTCATCACACCTGCTCATCACACCTGCCCAACGATCTCTTACTTTGGCATCACTAACACTACCACTGTCACTCTCGCTGGTCTCTAATTCTTCATCATAGTCACTAGTCCCCTGCTTCAACATTATATCCAACTCATTGTTATCATTCTAATGTTCAAATCTAAACATTTCATCTACAATTTGGCTAGCTATATTTTGTCCAAATCCGACATGTTTCTTTTTTTTTTAGGTCAACAGCAAACCAGGATTGATGAAAAAAAATTGTTAAAACTTCACAAAGGATCTACTCCCTGCAGAAAATAGGCGCGAAGATATCCTGTGTACATTAGGCTGTAACACAGCTGCAAATTAAGGCTAAAGAGCCATTGAGAAGTGCTGTACTAGAGTCACTTTACGAGGGTCGGATAGGGGTGGTTCAGGTACAAGACGCCATTTTGACACAGGTGGCCACAGGCAGATAGAGTAGGATTAACCACTTGACTGTGGCGTCTGTCGAACCTTGAAATGATTTGTGTTGTAAATGAGAAAGGTTCGACACAGTTGTCATTTTCTGTGCTGAAGCCCATGTATTTCTGTACAGCTGTTAGGTATATTTATTTTCTGTTTGTGGGTTACAGGCTCGGTGTTCCATGATGACCAAGGACTTGTGATGCCATCTTTTTTTGTTTGGTAAGTATTCAGTTTGTACATTTTGGGGGAGGGGGGGGATGTTGTGTATAGATGGTATCTCTATATTTTTTGTTTGTACGTTACAGTGCTGGTGTTCCCAGATGGCTGAGGACTGATGATGGCGCTATCTTTTTTTCTGTGGTAAGTATTCAGTCTGTTAATTTTTTTGTCTTGTCACGGGGGGCGGATTTCTGTGTCGGAGTATTCTACATCTGTTCCTTTGTGTGTTACATGTAAGAACTCTGTGTGTGTGTGTTTGTATTCATTTGTACTTTTTAAAACAACTTTTATTTTTAGGATAACAGAAAATAAAAATCTCCACACTACAACTCACTAATCTTCACTGAGGTTCAAACACATGACTTGATGGGTCCATGGTATTGAATTTGAAGGGTGTTAACCACTTGACTGTGGCATCTGTCAAAGCTTGAAAAGATTTGTGCTGTAAATAAGAAAGGTTTGACACAGTTGCTTGTCATTTTCTGTGCTGAAGCCCATGTATTTCTGTACACCTATTATGTATATTTATTTCTGTTTGTGTACAGCTGTTATTTATATTTATTTCTGTTTGTGTACAGCTGTTATGTATATTTATTTCTGTTTGTGTACAGCTGTTACGTATATTTATTTCTGTTTATGTACAGCTGTTACATATATTTATTTCTGTTTGTGTACAGCTGTTACGTATATTTATTTCTGTTTATGTACAGCTGTTACATATATTTATTTCTGTTTGTGTACAGCTGTTATGTATATTTATTTTTGTTTGTGTACAGCTGTCACGTATATTTATTCCTGTTTGTGTACAGCTGTTACGTATATTTATTTCTGTTTGTGTACAGCTGTTACGTATATTTATTTCTGTTTGTGTACAGCTGTTACGTATATTTATTTCTGTTTGTGCGTTACAGTGTTGGTGTTCCCAGATGGCTGAGGACTGATGATGGCGCTATCTTTTTTTCTGTGGTAAGTACTCAGTCTGTACATTTCTGTGTCTTGTCCTGGGTGGGGATGGGGGGGGGGGAGATTTCAGGTATTTTTGTGTTCCCATATTCTACATCTGTTCCTTTGTGTGTGTTACATGTAAGTACTTTGTGTGTGTGTGTGTATGTATTTTTATTTTATGCATATTCTACATCTGTTCCTTTTTGTGTTTTACATGTCAGTACTTTGTGTTTGTGGGCGTATGTATTTTTATTTTTATTTATTTTTTCGGATAATTTATTTTAAAAAATATTCAACAGAATTACTTCAAATTTTCACCAAAAATCTAAGAATAATTCAGGATTAAGTTTTAGGTGTTATTTTGAGCTTAGGTGATTTACTTTTTTTGTGTTGATTTTTATAAATCTGTATTTACATGAAAAACACACCTGCATTAGTAAAATAGGTGGTAGAGATTTCAACACCCATCATTAGTATATTACTTACAATTTTGCAGCTGAGGTTCCTGTCCATGGTACTGAAAAAAAATCTGGGTGTTGTGAGTTGTAAGTGATTAATAGGTAATGTCATCTTATGAAAATATCTATACCTACATGTGAGAAAATCAGTGAAATGGGTACGTTCAGGAAAAAAGACAGAAAATACAACACAAAACAACAGAATTTTTTTGCACTTATTTCAGATATTTAAGGTAATAAATACATCCAAAAAGCACAAGAAATTCCAGAGCACTTGTTACAATTCACACACACACACACACACACACACACACACACACACACACACACACACATACACACATAACACATTGTAAAAATTCTCACAGCTGACGCTCATCACACCTGCTCATCACACCTGCCCAACGATCTCTTACTTTGGCATCACTAACACTTCCACTGTCACTCTGGCTGGTCTCTAATTCTTCATCATAGTCACTAGTCCCCTGCTTCAACATTATATCCAACTCATTGTTATCATTCTAATGTTCAAATCTAAACATTTCATCTACAATTTGGCTAGCTATATTTTGTCCAAATCCGACATGTTTCTTTTTTTTTTAGGTCAACAGCAAACCAGGATTGATGAAAAAAAATCGTTAAAACTTCACAAAGGATCTACTCCCTGCAGAAAATAGGCGCGAAGATATCCTGTGTACATTAGGCTGTAACACAGCTGCAAATTAAGGCTAAAGAGCCATTGAGAAGTGCTGTACTAGAGTCACTTTACGAGGGTCGGATAGGGGTGGTTCAGGTACAAGACGCCATTTTGACACAGGTGGCCACAGGCAGATAGAGTAGGATTAACCACTTGACTGTGGCGTCTGTCGAACCTTGAAATGATTTGTGTTGTAAATGAGAAAGGTTCGACACAGTTGTCATTTTCTGTGCTGAAGCCCATGTATTTCTGTACAGCTGTTAGGTATATTTATTTTCTGTTTGTGGGTTACAGGCTCGGTGTTCCATGATGACCAAGGATTTGTGATGCCATCTTTTTTTGTTTGGTAAGTATTCAGTTTGTACATTTTGGGGGAGGGGGGGGATGTTGTGTATAGATGGTATCTCTATATTTTTTGTTTGTACGTTACAGTGCTGGTGTTCCCAGATGGCTGAGGACTGATGATGGTGCTATCTGTTTTTCTGTTGTAAGTACTCAGTCTGTACATTTCTTTGTCTTGTCAAGTGGGGGGGGCAGATTTCTGTGTCGGCGTATTCTACATCTGTTCCTTTGTGTGTTACATGTAAGAACTCTGTGTGTGTGTTTGTATTCATTTGTACTTTTTAAAACAACTTTTATTTTGAGGATAACAGGAAATAAAAATCTCCACACTACAACTCACTAATCTTCACTGAGGTTCAAACACATGACTTGATGGGTCCATGGTATTGAATTTGAAGGGTGTTAACCACTTGACTGTGGCATCTGTCAAAGCTTGAAAAGATTTGTGCTGTAAATAAGAAAGGTTTGACACAGTTGCTTGTCATTTTCTGTGCTGAAGCCCATGTATTTCTGTACACCTATTATGTATATTTATTTCTGTTTGTGTACAGCTGTTATTTATATTTATTTCTGTTTGTGTACAGCTGTTATGTATATTTATTTCTGTTTGTGTACAGCTGTTACGTATATTTATTTCTGTTTATGTACAGCTGTTACGTATATTTATTTCTGTTTGTGTACAGCTGTTATGTATATTTATTTTTGTTTGTGTACAGCTGTCACGTATATTTATTTCTGTTTGTGTACAGCTGTTACGTATATTTATTTCTGTTTGTGTACAGCTGTTACGTATATTTATTTCTGTTTGTGTACAGCTGTTACGTATATTTATTTCTGTTTGTGTACAGCTGTTACGTATATTTATTTCTGTTTGTGCGTTACAGTGTTGGTGTTCCCAGATGGCTGAGGACTGATGATGGCGCTATCTTTTTTTCTGTGGTAAGTACTCAGTCTGTACATTTCTGTGTCTTGTCCTGGATGGGGGTGGGGGGGGAGATTTCAGGTATTTTTGTGTTCCCATATTCTACATCTGTTCCTTTGTGTGTGTTACATGTAAGTACTTTGTGTGTGTGTGTATGTATTTTTATTTTATGCATATTCTACATCTGTTCCTTTTTGTGTTTTACATGTCAGTACTTTGTGTTTGTGGGCGTATGTATTTTTATTTTTATTTTATTTTTTCGGATAATTTATTTTAAAAAATATTCAACAGAATTACTTCAAATTTTCACCAAAAATCTAAGAATAATTCAGGATTAAGTTTTAGGTGTTATTTTGAGCTTAGGTGATTTACTTTTTTTGTGTTGATTTTTATAAATCTGTATTTACATGAAAAACACACCTGCATTAGTAAAATAGGTGATAGAGATTTCAACACCCATCATTAGTATCTTACTTACAATTTTGCAGCTGAGGTTCCTGTCCATGGTACTGAAAAAAAATTCTGGGTGTTGTGAGTTGTAAGTGATTAATAGGTAATGTCATCTTATGAAAATATCTATACCTACATGTGAGAAAATCAGTGAAATGGGTACGTTCAGGAAAAAAGACAGAAAATACAACACAAAACAACAGATTTTTTTTGCACTTATTTCAGATATTTAAGGTAATAAATACATCCAAAAAGCACAAAAAATTCCAGAGCACTTGTTACAATTCACACACACACACACACACACACACACACACACACACACACACACACACACACACACACACACACATAACACATTGTAAAAATTCTCACAGCTGACGCTCATCACACCTGCTCATCACACCTGCCCAACGATCTCTTACTTTGGCATCACTAACACTACCACTGTCACTCTCGCTGGTCTCTAATTCTTCATCATAGTCACTAGTCCCCTGCTTCAACATTATATCCAACTCATTGTTATCATTCTAATGTTCAAATCTAAACATTTCATCTACAATTTGGCTAGCTATATTTTGTCCAAATCCGACATGTTTCATTTTTTTTTAGGTCAACAGCAAACCACGATTGATGAAAAAAAATCGTTAAAACTTCACAAAGGATCTACTCCCTGCAGAAAATAGGCGCAAAGATATCCTGTGTACATTAGGCTTAACACAGCTGCAAATTAAGGCTAAAGAGCCATTGAGAAGTGCTGTACTAGAGTCACTTTACGAGGGTCGGATAGGGGTGGTTCAGGTACAAGACGCCATTTTGACACAGGTGGCCACAGGCAGATAGAGTAGGATTAACCACTTGACTGTGGCGTCTGTCGAACCTTGAAATGATTTGTGTTGTAAATGAGAAAGGTTCGACACAGTTGTCATTTTCTGTGCTGAAGCCCATGTATTTTTGTACAGCTGTTACGTATATTTATTTTCTGTTTGTGCGTTACAGGCTCGGTGTTCCATGATGACCAAGGACTTGTGATGCCATCTTTTTTTCTTTGGTAAGTATTCAGTTTGTACATTTTGGGGGAGGGGGGGGATGTTGTGTATAGATGGTATCTCTATATTTTTTGTTTGTGTGTTACAGTGCTGGTGTTCCCAGATGGCTGAGGACTGATGGTGGCGCTATCTTTTTTTCTGTGGTAAGTATTCAGTCTGTTAATTTTTTTGTCTTGTCACGGGGGGCGGATTTCTGTGTCGGAGTATTCTACATCTGTTCCTTTGTGTGTTACATGTAAGAACTCTGTGTGTGTGTTTTTGTATTCATTTGTATTTTTTAAAACAACTTTTATTTTGAGGATAACAGAAAATAAAAATCTCCACACTACAACTCACTAATCTTCACTGAGGTTCAAACACATGACTTGATGGGTCCATGGTATTGAAGTTGAATGGTGTTAGCAACTCGACTGTGGCATTTGTCGAAGCTTGAAAAGATTTGTGTTGTAAAAGGTTCAACACAGTTGCTTGTCATTTTCTGTGCTGAGGCCCATGTATTTCTGTACAGAGGTAATGTATATTTATTTCTGTTTGTGTACAGAGGTAATGTATATTTATTTCTGTTTCTGTACAGCTGTTATGTATATTTATTTCTGTTTGTGTACAGCTGTTATGTATATTTATTTCTGTTTGTGTACAGCTGTTATGTATATTTATTTTTGTCTTACAGGGTCGGTGTTCCATGATGACCAAGGACTGGTGGTGCCATCTTTTTTTCTGTGGTAAGTATTCAGTTTGTACATTTCGGGGGAGGTGGGGGGGAAGGGTTGTTTATAGATGGTAACTTGATATTTTCTGTTTGTGTGTTACAGAACTGGTGTTCACAGATGGCTGAGGAATGATGATGGCGCTGTCTTTTTTCTGTGGTAAGTACTCAGTCTGTACATTTCTGTGTCTTGTCCTGGGGGGGGGGGGGGGAGATTTCAGGTATTTTTGTGTCGGCATATTCCACATGTGTTCCTGTCTGTGTGTTAATGTAAGTACTCTGTGTGTATGTATATGTATTTGTATTTTTATTTTATTCTTATATTTTGAGGATAATTAAAAAAAAAACTATTCAACAGGATCACTTCAAATTTTCACCAAAAATCTACGAATAGTTAAGGATTAAGTTTTAGGTGTTGTTTTGAGCTTAGGTGATTTACTTTATTTTTGTTGATTTTTATAAACCTGTATTTACCTGAAAAGCACACCTGAATTAGTAAAAAAAAATCTATGAATAATTGAGGATTAAGTTTTAGGTGTTATTTGAGTTCAGGTGATTTACTTTATTTTTGTTGATTTTTATAAACCTGTGTCTACCTGAAAAACACACTTGCGTTAGTAAAAAAAATCTATGAATAATTAAGGATTAAGTTTTACATTTAAGGGAATGGGGGGGGTGGGTATAGATGGTATCTGTATATTTTCTGTTTTGTACGTTACAGTGCTGGTGTTCCCAGATGGCTGAGGACTGATGATGGCGTTATCTTTTTTTCTGTGGTAAGTATTCAGTCTGTTAATTTTTTTGTCTTGTCAGGTGGGGGGGGGGGGGGGGGGGGGAGGGGGGGGGCAGATTTCTGTGTCGGCATATTCTACATCTGTTCCTTTGTGTGTTACATGTAAGAACTCTCTGTGTGTGTGTTTGTATTCATTTGTATTTTTAAAACAACTTTTATTTTGAGGATAACAGAAAACAAAAATATCCACACTACAACTCACTAATCTTCACTGAGGTTCAAACACATGACTTGATGGGTCCATGGTATTGAAGTTGAAGGGTGTTAACCACTTGACTGTGGCATCTGTCGAAGCTTGAAAAGATTTGTGTTGTAAAAGGTTCAACACAGTTGTTTGTCATTTTCTGTGCTGAATCCCGTGTATTTCTGTACAGAGGTAATGTATATTTATTTATGTTTGTGTACAGAGGTTATGTATATTTAATTCTGTTTGTGTACAGCTGTTATGTATATTTATTTCTGTTTGTGTAGAGCTGTTATGTATATTTATTTTTGTTTGTGTACAGCTGTTATGTATATTTATTTCTGTTTGTGTACAGCTGTTATGATTATTTATTTCTGTTTGTGCCTTACAGGGTCGGTGTTCCATGATGACCAAAGATGGTGGTGCCATCTTTTTTTTCTGTGGTAAGTATTCAGTTTGTACATTTCGGGGGAGGGGGAGGGGTTGTGTATGGATGGTATCTCTATATTTTCTGTTTGTACGTTACAGTGCTGGTGTTCCCAGATGGCTGAGTTCTGATGATGGCGCTATCTTTTTTTCTGTGGTAAGTACTCAGTCTGTACATTTCTGTGTCTTGACAAAGGAGGGAAGGGGGGGGGGGGGGGGGTGCAGAGATTTCAGGTATTTCTGTGTAGGCATATTCTACATCTGTTCCTTTGTGTGTGTTGCATGTAAGTACTGTGTGTGTGTGTATTTGTATTTTTATTTTATGCATACTCTACATCTGTTCCTTTCTGTGTTTTACATGTCAGTACTTTGTGTTTGTGCGTATGTATTTTTATTTTTATTTTATTTTATTTTATTTTCCGGAAAATTAAAAAAATATACATATATATTCACCAGAATCACTTCAAATTTTCACCAAAAATCTAAGAATAATTCAGGATTAAGTTTTTGGTGTTGTTTTGAGCTTAGGTGACTTACTTTTTTGTGTTGATTTTTATAAATCTGTATTTACATGAAAAACACCTGGTTAGTAAAATAGGTGATAGAGATTTCAACACCCATCATTAGTATATTACTTACAATTTTGCAGCTGAGGTTCCTGTCCATTGTACTGAAAAAAAAATCTGGGTGTTGTTAGTTGTAAGTGATTAATAGGTAATGTCATCTTATTAAAATATCTATACCTACATGTGAGAAAATCAGTGAAATGGGTACGTTCAGGAAAAAAGACAGAAAATACAACACAAAACAACAGAATTTTTTTGCACTTACTTCAGATATTTTAGGTGATAAGTTAATCCATCCAAAAAGCACAAGAAATTCCAGAGCACTTGTTACAATTCACACACACACACACATAACACATTGTAAAAATTCTCACAGAGCGATTGCCTACTTTGGCATCACTAACACTACCACTGTCACTGTCCCTGGTCTCTTCTTCTTCATCATAGTCACTAGTCCCCCACTTCAACATTATATCCAACTCCTTGTTATCATTCTTATGTTCAAATCTAAACATTTCATCTACAATTGGGCTAGCTACATTTTGTCCCAATCCGACATGATGTTTCTTTTTTTTTTTTAGGTCAACAGCAAACCACGATTGATGAAAAAAATTGTTAAAACTTCACAAAGGATCTACTCCCTGCTGAAAATAGGGTGAAAGGAAGTTGGGAGATCGTGTGTACATTAGGCTGTAACACAGCTGCAAATTAAGGCTAAAGAGCCAATGAGAAGTGTTGTACTAGAGCTACTTTACGAGGGTGGATAGGTGGATAGGGGCGGTTCACATTAAAGATGCCATTTTGACACAGGTGGCTGCAGGCAGATAGAATAGGGTTAACCACTTGACTGTGTCATCTGTCGAACCTTGAAATGATTTGTGTTGTAAATGAGAAAGGTTCGACACAGTTGTTTGTCATTTTCTGTGCTGAAGCCCATGTATTTCTTTACAGCTGTTAGGTATATTTATTTTCTGTTTGTGCGTTACAGGCTCTACAGGCTGGGTGTTCCATGATGACCAAGGACTTGTGATGCTATCATTTTTTTTTTTGGTAAGTATTCAGTTTGTACATTTTGAGGGAGGGGGGGGATGTTGTGTATAGATGGTATCTCTATATTTTTTGTTTGTGTGTTACAGTGCTGGTGTTCCCAGATGGCTTTGGACTGATGATGGCGCTATCTTTTTTTCTGTGGTAAGTATTCAGTCTGTTAATTTTTTTGTCTTGTCAGGGGGGGCGGTTTCTGTGTCGGAGTATTCTACATCTGTTCCTTTGTGTGTTACATGTAAGAACTCTGTGTGTGTGTTTTTGTATTCATTTGTATTTTTTAAAACAACTTTTATTTTGAGGATAACAGACAATAAAAATCTCCACACTACAACTCACTAATCTTCACTGAGGTTCAAACACATGACTTGATGGGTCCATGGTATTGAAGTTGAACGGTGTTAGCCACTTGACTGTGGCATTTGTCGAAGCTTGAAAAGATTTGTGTTGTAAAAGGTTCAACACAGTTGTTTATCATTTTCTGTGCTGAAGCCCATGTATTGCTGTACAGCTGTTACGTATATTTATTTCTGTTTGTGCCTTACAGGGTCGGTGTTCCATGATGACCAAGGACTGGTGGTGCCATCTTTTTTTCTGTGGTAAGTATTCATGTTGTACATTTTGGGGGAGGTGGGGGGGAGGGGCCGTGTATAGATGGTATCTCTATATTTTCTGTTTGTGTGTTACAGAATTGGTGTTCCCAGATGGCTGAGGACTGATGATGGTGCTATCTTTTTTCTGTGGTAATTACTCAGTCTGTACATTTCTGTGTCTTGTCCTGGGGGGGGGGGGGGGGGTAAATTTCAGGTATTTTTGTGTCAGCATATTCTACATATGTTCCTGTTTGGGTGTTAATGTAAGTACTCTGTGTATATGTATTTGTATTTTTATTTTATTCTTTTATTTTGAGGATAGTTAAAAAAATAAACTATTCAACAGGATCACTTCAAATTTTCACCAAAAATCTATGAATAGTTAAGCATTAAGTTTTAGGTGTTCTTTTGAGCTTAGGTGATTTACTTTATTTTTGTTGATTTTTATAAACCTGTATTTACCTGAAAAGCATAACTGAATTAGTAAAAAAAAAATCTATGAATAATTAAGGATTAAGTTTTAGGTGTTATTTGAGTTTAGGTGATTTACTTTATTTTTGTTGATTTTTATAAACCTGTGTCTACCTGAAAAACACACTTGCATTAGTAAAAAAAATCTATGAATAATTAAGGATTAAAATTTACATTTGGGGGAGGGGGGTGTGTATAGATGGTATCTGTATATTTTCTGTTTGTACGTTACAGTGCTGGTGTTCCCAGATGGCTGAGGACTGATGATGGCGTTATCTTTTTTTCTGTGGTAAGTATTCAGTCTGTTCATTTTTTTGTCTTGCCAGGGGGGGGGGGGGGGGGGGAATTTCTGTGTCGGCATATTCTACATCTGTTCCTTTGTGTGTTACATGTAAGAACTCTGTGTGTGTGTGTTTGTATTCATTTGTATTTTTTTAAACAACTTTTATTGTGAGGATAACAGACAATAAAAATATCCACACTACAACTCACTAATCTTCACTGAGGTTCAAACACATGACTTGATGGGTCCATGGTATTGAAGTTGAAGGGTGTTAACCACTTGACTGTGGCATCTGTCGAAGCTTGAAAAGATTTGTGTTGTAAAAGGTTCGACACAGTTGTTTGTCATTTTCTGTGCTGAGGCCCATGTATTTATGTACAGAGGTTATGTATATTTATTTATGTTTGTGTACAGAGGTTATGTATATTTATTTCTGTTTGTGTACAGCTGTTATGTATATTTATTTCTGTTTGTGTACAGCTGTTATGTATATTTATTTCTGTTTGTGTACAGCTGTTATGTATATTTATTTCTGTTTGTGTACAGCTGTTATATTTATTTCTGTTTGTGTACAGCTGTTATGTATATTTATTTCTGTTTGTGTACAGCTGTTATGTATATTTATTTCTGTTTGTGTGCAGCTGTTATGTATATTTATTTCTGTTTTTGCCTTACAGGGTCGGTGTTCCATGATGACCAAGGACTGGTTGTGCCATCTTTTTTCTGTGGTAAGTATTCAGTTTGTACATTTCAGGGGAGGGGGGGGGGGGAGGGAGGGATTGTGTATAGATGGTATCTCTATATTTTCTTTTTGTGCATTACAGAATTGGTGTTCCCAGATGGCTGAGTACTCATGATGGTGCCATCTTTTTTTTGTGGTAAGTACTCAGTCTGTCATTTGTGTCTTGTCCGGGAGGGGGGAGGGGGGGTATTTCATTTTTTTAATGTTATTCTTTTATTTTGAGGATAACACAATAAGCACTCAGTTGCCCCATATGTATGTGTCTTTGTAAAAATCGTCATCCATTCCCACTGGCACATAATGGCCTACTTTTCGGAAAAGAGGAACGGGTTTAACCTTTCAGTAACTCATTTTACGTCGCCATTATTACTACTTTTGTTTAGTTATCATGGCAAGCAAATTGGGTTTTGTCCTTATAAAAAAAATTCAAAAAAAAAAAATTATTCAACAGAATCACTTCAAATTTTGACAAAAAATCTATAAACATTTAATGTTCAATGAGAAGAATATGTTGCAAATACAATTTGTTGGATTCCCTCTCACTTTTTTTGTATATTACAATGAAAAAAATGTTTGTGTGTGTGTGCGCTTCATCCATGTAGCAAGGTAACTGTTTTTTCTACATGTTCACTGCTGTGTGTTACAGCGCTGATGAACCAAAACTGAAGGGATCAGGATAGGAGGCTGCCATCTCCATCACAAGTTAAGTGCACTGTGTGTGTGTCTGTGTGTGTGTGTGTGTCTGTGTGTGTGTGTTTACCTGTGACAGGAAGATGAAAGGTGAGAAGGTCAGAGGCTGGTCATGTTCCCCTTACCTGCACGCATGTCACCAATCCCTTGTCACTCTCTTCTAGTCGGTCATGTTTTTACTAACCAACACAAATGACCAGGCATGGAGGGGAACGGGGGTAGATTTACTGAATGTTTTTTATTTGAGTGTTGTGTTTAGTTAGGTGTGCACAGGTGAGTGTGGTATTCATTTAGTCTTCAAATTAGCAAATTTCTACATGCAGGAACATGAGAGGAATTTTGTTGTTTGCATGTGCGTGCGCGCATGCATGTACATGCATATTCATGTGTGTGTGTGTTTGTGTGTGTGTGTGTGTGTTGCATTGTCAGTGACTAAAGTATTTATTGCGTGTTCACAGGGTTGGCACATGCAGACAGCTGAAGACTGTGCAGAGAGAGGAGACAGGACTTGCTGAATGGGGATGTACAGGGCAGGTGAGTGCTGTACATACCACTGTCAGTCAGAGTTCTCTGCATGAAATTCACTCTCCCCAGTGAGAGCATTTCGTCTCAAGAGCAGTGCCACCTATTAGAAAATTTTAAAAAATCGTCTGCTTGTGTATTTTTGACACTCCACCACATAAAGAGTCGCATTGCACATGAGGTCGGTTTTTAGTTATTGACTGCAGAAAATGAGAAATTGATAAGTTAAGCATACTAGTAAGTGGTCAGAATGAATGCTTGACTATCTTTAAAACACGTTTAAAGACATAAGGAAACAAAATGATACCCTGATATTTCACTATATGGTAGAATAATGGCTATAGTTTCATAAGCAATCAGAATCTCAAAATCGACAACCTGATCCCCACCTGCCTTTAATGGCTCCTAGCAGACAAGTGGGTCAGGTGCTAAGCGACTCATTCGTGATTGAGCATCATAGTTGTTTAGCTACAACAGGAGTTTTTTTCTGTACAGAATATTGCCAGGGAAAAAAAACTCTTTTTGTTTTGTTTTGTTATTTTTTGTCATGTTAGGACAATTTTATTCAAATATCAATTCTACAAGCTCACATAGTAAAGGCTTTTTAAAATTACTTTTTTTTGTTAATGATTGGAGAAAAGAGCTTCATGACAGTAGTTGATGTCTTTATCATAAAAACTACAAATTCAATATTGGTTTGGAAAATGCATAACTTGCCTATCACATGTATGTGTACACTCTTATCAGCTTTTGTTGTCGTTGTCACAAGCTTTCTGTTGAGGTTAGATGTTTCCTTAACCTTTAGCACTCTACAGGCGCACTGTGTTGCCGAACATAAGGTGTTCAAACTTCGCAGTTCATTGGCCGAGATTCCATTACTACTAATAGCAATAGACATCACTTTCGATTCAAAACGAAGCTAGAGTTTCCTCTGCTGGTGGCCATTTGCATTTTTTTCAACACAACACGTGACAGTGAATTTTTGAAAAGTAAAAATCAACTTTCGGGCTTTTTTCAACACCAAAATTGCGGAAAACCGGTTTTGAACAATTTTTGCTGGAAATATCCATCGAATCTGACTTAGAAAATGATTTTGAAGGCTTCAAACTTGTTAAAATCGACTTTGAAGTGATGGTAAGTGATCTAGGTCACAGTGATAGTGTTTCAAGTAAGATCGATGATGATTGTGAACATAATGTTCACATATGTGAACATATTTGTCGCTGGCCAGTATCATAGAAATTTTGGTCAAAATGAGATGCCTGATGGTATTTCTGAAGGAAAAGTGTTTTATTTGTTTATAACCAACGAAATTATCACTTTGAGACTGAAGTCCCACAGTCTGGTAGAAAATGATCACCAAGACAATGTTCGTAGTCACCATGAATTTTTTTCACAAATCGACTTCACCGAAACTTTCAGTCCCAAGAAGATGCTTTGTGCTATTTGTGAGGAATAACTTTTTTTTTTTACTTCTAAAAGGCGACATAATCACTTTATTTGTGACTGAAGTACAACGGTTTGATAGATAGCACACAAAAACTCCATTCAAAGTGAAACGATAGTAAATCAACAGGGTTCCGGTTTTTGTTTTTCTGTCTTTTTTTTTTTCATTGTGAAAGCACGCATGCAGATCACAATGCCTTAAATGAAAACGTTTCTCATTCATTTTATTATTATTATACAAAATGTAAAGTCTCTACATTAAATTCATCCACTTTTATAATGGTTCTAAACAAGTAGGTGCTCTCAAGTTTTGGTCACCGGAAAAAGAATGCAGGTTGCCTACTGACTGCGTCACTGATGTTATGTGTTATATGACTGGTATGTCACTGATGCTCTGTTTAAAGTGGTGACTGATGTGTCACTGATGCTATGTGTTATGTGGTGACTGATGTGTCACTGATGTTGCTGTGTGCAGATGGTGTGTGTTCATGATGGAAGGGGCGGTGGGCAGCACAAGTGTGTATCAAACCACAGCCACACATCGTGCAACAAGCATCATCTTGGGAGGCAGGAGATGTGACTGCTGAAATAAAAGAAAGTGTCATTACACCCCCCCCCCCTCTCTCCTGCCTCTCAACGTGTTCATTTCCAGAACTGACAGGTTTTTTGTGAGCTTCTGTACACACCCCTGACTTGTGTTTTTGGTTTTCTGAGAGGTATGTGTGTGTGTGAGAGAGAGAGAGAGAGAGAGAGAGAGAGAGAGAGAGAGCGAGCAGTAGACTCCCTGATACAGCTCTGAGGTTCACCAATGGTGAGATGTTTTATATACGACCATTTTTGCTCACCATGAAGGTAGCCACATTTTGACTTTGGGGAGGCACGTCATCTAAAAACACTGATATTTATCCTCTAAAATAAAATGATTAAAATACAGCCATCTAAAAGTACCAACATTTAAACCAGACGAATAAATGGCTAAAATAAGCTATCTAAATAGGTTAAAATACTGCCATCTAAAATTATCAACATTTAAATTGCATGCATAAAATGACTGCGTAAAGCTGTCTAAATCTTGCACATAAAATGGCTTGAGTACAGCTATTTAAATGAGCTAAAAATACAGCCGTCTAAAAATGTCTGAAATACCTAAAATACGAGTATCTAAAAATACCCTGATTTAAATAGCAAACATAAAATGGCTTAAAATACAACTGTGTAAATGAGCTAAAGTGCAACCATCTAAAACTACTAACATTTAAATCGCATAAAATGGCTAAAAAAAACAACTGCCTAAAAATGCCATAATTTAAATCACAAACATAAAACGGCTAAAAGTACAGGCATGTAATTAGTTGAAATACAGCCGTCTAAATGGGATAAAATACACCCAACTAACTGGAGAAAAAACCCACAATGGGTTAAAATGCAGCCATCTAAAAATACCATTTAAATTGCACACATAAAATGGCTAAAATACAGCTGTTTAAAAATACAATTTTGTAAAAGGGGCTAAGCTACAGCCATCTACATGGGCTAAAGTACAGCCCGCTAAAAAATGTCATTTTAATCGCACACATAAAATGGCTAAATACAGCCATCTAAATCTCGCACATAAAATGGCTAAAGGGCACCTATTTAAATGGGCTAAAAGACAGCGATCTAAAAATATCTAAAATACAGCTATCTAAAAATCAATCCTGCAATCTATTTAGACCATAGGGGTGCCATGGAAGACCTGGCAACCAGCTCTCTCCATTTCCCTCTGTCCTCAACTTTTCTCAGGGTGTCACTCAGCCTGAGGCCCCTCCACTCATCTCTTTCTCTGCCTGAAAAATACCATGTTTTAAATCATGCACCAAAAAATGCCTAAATTACAACTCTATAAATGAGCTAAAATACAGCCATCTAAAAATACCTCGATTTTAATTGCACACATAAAATGTCTGAAATATAGCTGTCTAAATGAGCTAAAATGCAGCCATTTAAAATGGCTAAAAATGAGTTAAAAAATGTCCAAAATTAACTGCCTAAAAATATCGATTTAAATTGTGAACACGGGTGTTGCATAACCTGTGTGGTTGTAAAGCACCCATCCAAGGTAACCAGGCTCAATGCTGCTTAACCTGGCTGGCAGGGGGAAAGTGAGCGCTCTGACCACCCCAAAATGGCAAACGTGAAATGAACAAAACACAGGCGTGTGAATGGGCTAAAACACTATAGTCTAAATTGGATAAAACTACCATTTAAATGGGATAAAACACTACCATCTAAATGGGATAAAACAACTGGGATAAAACGCTACTATGTGAATGGGCTAAAACACTATAGTCTAAATTGGATAAAACTACCATTTAAATGGATAAAACACTACCATCTAAATGGGATAAAACAACTGGGATAAAACGCTACTATGTGAATGGGCTAAAACAACCATCTCAATGGGATAAAACAACCATGTAAATGGGATAAAACCACCATCTAAATGGGATAAAACAACCATCTAAACGGGATAAAGCAAAACCATCTAAATGGGATAAAACAATCTAAATGGGATACAAGAACAATCTAAATGGTTTAAAACAACACTGAAAGCGGATAAAACAACCATCTAATTGGGATAAAACAACACTGATATGGGATAAAATAACCATCTAAATGGGATAAAACAACCATCGAAATAAAATAAAAACAACCATCTAAATGAGATAAAACAACCATCTAAATGGGATAAAACAACCATCGAAATAAAATAAAACAACCATCTAAATGAAATGAAACAACCATCTAAATGGGATAAAACAACCATCTAAATGGGATAAAACGACCATCTAAATAGGTTAAAACAGCCATCTAAATGGAATAAAACAACCATCTAAATGGGCTAAAATACTACCATCTAAATAGGATAAAACACAACCATCAAAATGGCATAAAACAACCATCTAAATGGTATAAAACAACCATTTAATGGACTAAAACAGCCATGTAAATGGGATAAAACACAGCCATCTAATTGGAATAAAACGACCATCTAAATGAGATAAAACGACCATCTGAATGGGAGAAAAAAACCATCTAAATGGGATAAAACAAAACCATCTAAATGGGATAAAACAACCATCAAAATGGGATAAAACAAAACCATCTAAATGGGCTAAAACTACCATCAGAATGGGATAAAACACAGCCATCTAAATAGGCTAAAACTACCATCAAAATGGGATAAAACACAGCCATCTAAATGGGATAAAACGACCATCTAAATGAGATAAAACCATCAAAATGGGATAAAACGGCCATCAAAATGGGATAAAACGCAGCCATCAAAATGGGATAAAACAAAACCATCTAAATGGGATAAAACGCAGCCATCAAAATGGGATAAAAACAAAACCATCTAAATGGGATAAAACAAAACCATCTAAACGGGATAAAACAAAACCATCTAAATGGGATAAAACGACCATCTAAATGGGATAAAACGACAATACAAATTGTATAAAACGACCATCTAAATGGGATTAAACGACTTTCTAAATGGTATAAAACAACCATCTAAATGGACTAAAACAACGTCTAAATGGTTTAAAACAAAAAAACAACCGTCTAAACGGTATAAAACAACCATCTAAATGGGATAAAACACAGCCATCTAAATGGGATAAAAAAAAAATATTAAAAGCCAAGTAAATGGGTTAAGATAAGCCATCTAAAAATAACGTTTACATAAAATGGCTACAATACAGCCTTTTAAAATACCACAATCTAAACTATAATCTAAATAGGGTTAATATATATATATATATATATATATATATATATATATATATATATTATATCAACATTTTAATCACACACTTAAAATGGCTAAATACAGTGTGGGGCTGTATATGGCAACATTCTGGTGGCTCCTGGAACTGTTCTGGAACCATTCTTGTGGACCAATCCAGTGTGGAGAGAGGGGGGGGGGGGGGGTCTGCTGCATGGGTAGCAGTTTGACCTCCATACTTACTTACCCAGGCTTTGTGTTCTAAAGACTAAGAGCAACTCCATTGTCTTCCAGACTGATGGGCGACTTATACTACTAAAGGGGATCAAATACAGCTATGTAAAAATATTGACATTTAAATCGTACCATAAAATGACTGAAAGTGGTCTAAATCTTGCATATAAAATGGCCATCTAATAACACCATGACAAATATTGCACACATAAAATGGTTAAAATGCAGTTGTGTGTAAATGAGCTAACATACAACCATCTAAAACTACTAGCATTTAAATTACATATAAAATGGCCAAAAAAACACAACTGCCCCAAACCATAATTTGAACCCAAATATAAAATGGATAAAATAAAGGCATGTAAATGGGCTAAAACACACTCATCTAAATGGGATAAAATACATCTAAATGGGATTTAAAAAAAAAAAAAAAAAACCCTAGCCAAGTAAATGGGTTAAAATATGACCATCTAAATATACCAACATTCAACATAAAATCGTGAAAATACAGCCACTTAAAAACACCATAATTTAAATCCTGTAAAATGGGCTAAAATGCAGTAATATCAAAACAGCTGATGACCAAACTATGCCAGACCAAGGTACAACACCCAAAAAATCTTTAGCTAAACCAAAATGGGGGTACTCTGCATACAACCATGGAAAAAATATTTGACCAATGATAATAATTATTCAATGACGCATTCAGGCAATTTAAAACATCATCATGACACTGCACATACCTTTAAAGCCAATGGAACCACAGAAACCAAAACCACAAGAATTATAGCCTAAACACCCACTGGTAAAACTTCAACTGACAGAAATCTCTTCCTCACCTCACTCCTCACACAAATCTGGGCACTGGATGTTCTTGAACCACTGCCATACAAGGATGCCCATACCAATTTAAAAAAAAATTTAAAAAAAAAATTAAAAAAAAAAAAAAAAATATATTATATATTATATATATATTATATATATATATATATATATATTATATAATATATAAAAACTGGGGATCACAACACAGGTAAAATACCACAAATCCTCTGCTATGTCACCACCAGTCACCAAAGGTGTAAATCCAAAGGAACACAATGGGTTCACATAAAAACAAAAACACACATTGGTAAAGATGATATTTTTCTCCTGGGGTTAACATCAGTGCTGACTCCACTCTCCCCCAAAGTCCTTGGATGAGGCTAGAAACCAAGGCCTGTGTGAATGCAAGCACAGCATCTTGGCATGTTAAATCCTGTTCAGTAAGAGTAGGCCATTGTGTGTGTGTGGGAACAGATGACATTTACAAAACTGCCTACACACGGGACTAGATATATCCTATTATCCTTGATATAAAAGAATAAAATAAATAAAAATAAAATAAATGAAAGTCTATCTGTCCTCTGGCACTATATATCTATCTATCTACCTATCTACCTATCTATCTATCTATCTATCTCTACATACATACATACATATATATATATATATATATATATATATATATATATATTATATATATATATATATGTATTCCACATCACTGTAAGGGTAGCCACAGGCACACAGAGATGTGCAAGGACTCTTCTTCACTTTGGTGGTTACTTCCCTATCCAAACCAGTAGAGTTCATAAGAACAGGTATTCTTTTATAACCAGGATAATGGAATCAGCACAGTGCTTATTTACATCCAGTCCCTGTGTGTATGCCAACAGGTTTTAATGCGTGTGCAAGGTCTTCAGCCTGCATTTACACATGGGGTCTGGTGTATAGTATCATCCAAAGGGCTTTTGGGGAGAATGGAGCCTGCACTGATGTTAACTCCAGGGGAAAAATCCCCTAAAACGGAATCAAACCCAGGATGTCAGATTGAAAGTGCAATGTCCTAACCACTGGGCTATCCTGTTCCCTTCAGTCACAATCCAGATTACTTTGGTTGTCACTTCCCAATCCAAACCAGCAGAGTACATAAAACAGGTATTCAGTCACACCAGGGCCCACCCTCTGTCACTCCACCCACAGTATGGTGAACTAATATCTGGTCCCCAATACAAAACAATATTTCCACAGCCAACATAAGGTGAACTAATATCTGGTCACACAATACAAAAATATTTCCACAGCCAAACAATAAGGTGAACTAATATCTGGTCACACAATACAAAACAAATATTTCCACAGCCAAACAATAAGGTGAACTAATATCTGGTCACACAATACAAAAATATTTCCACAGCCAACAATAAGGTGAACTAATATCTGTCATCACAATACAAACAATCCACAGCCACAAGACTGACACAGCTGTCAACTCGACCTACAAAGAGTTACCACAAGGAAAACAGCAGGTTATATAATTATAACAGATATCTAAACCCCACCTGCAGACCAGCTAAAGTCACCAGCAGGTAGAACATTGGACAAACTGCCACACAAAACAATGACTGCACTACTGCAAGTCCAAACTATGGACTCCATCAAAAGAAGTAAACAACAATATCACCAAGACAATAAACTCAGCATCACTCTTAAAGCAAGCACTGGAAGAAACAAACTACAGCTATCAACTCTGCATAGGAGGAGTGGCCACTTTGCAAACAGCACAAATGCCACAGATACATGGAGCTCAGTATCACCTGAAGACTTAACTTACACGTCACCAGCAGGTAATAAATCAACGGAACTGAGGGTGAACCACCAGAGATGGCACCACTACAACTGGCTTGACTACATCCACCTGACTGTAGCAGTGCTGTGACCAGACTGGCTAACAAAAACTCTCCACAGCACAAAGAAAACTGCCTTCTGATCAACAACCCAAAAATAACACCAGCTTAAAAATAAGTATCCAGGTTCCCACCTTCACCCTAAAACAAAAGAAATTACTTGCTGGAACCTTCGCCTAATAAACATGGACTGACATCTTACAAAACCTCCAGTCAGCAAGCTTGGCCTGCTAACCTCAGATCGATCTACACAAGAGGGGACTTTCCTTTTTTTCAAAACAAACAAGGAGTCATAATCACAGTGACACCCATCCCTTCTCTCCCCATCTCCCCCCCTAGGCTGTTATAAAGCCATGTGAAATACTCCATGGTAACCATCCTCTAATCCATTCCACAATTCAGAGATTTATTATCTCATAAATAGAGAAATTCATGTGGGTCAAAAGCTAAAGTCAATAGGAAAAAACATTTTTTTTACAGAAGAAAAACAGGGCAGAGTATGCAACCATCACCTCCCACACAGTACAAGACAATAAATACTCATACCAAATATCAGTACTTTATCAAAGAGGAATTCGCCTGGTCAAAAGCCATATATACATTTTAAAAAATGATAAACAGAAACATTTATCACCCAAAACAATAAGATTCAATCATTAAAAACAGATATACAGCATGCACACAGACAGACAGACAGACAGACAGACAGACAAACAGACAGACAGACAGATAAACACACACACACACACACACACACACACACACACACACACACACACACACACACACACACACACACACACGTGAACACATGCACACACACGCATTCACACACATACACACATTCACTAAAACACACACATGCATGCAGATAAATCTCCACATGCACAGGCACACACACAAACTAGAGTTAACATCAGTGCTGACTCCACTCTCCCCAAAAGTCCTGAGACTATAAACCATGCAAACCATCTTGGGCACACAAATCCTGTTTTTTCGTAAGAGTAGGCGGTAGTGTGCCGGTGGAAACAGATGAAAAGATTCACAAAACTGCATACACATGGGGTCTGGATGTAAAAAAGAGCACATGAGTGGTTATTCTATTACCCTTGATATAAAAGAATAAATAGATAAATGAAAAATACATAAATGCATGCAAACAATGTGACAAACGAGAGAACTGAAGAAAAAAGAAGTACGAGATAGAAGGAACAAGGCAGTATAAGGCAATCAACAAAGAAATTAGAAGAAGCATGAAAGACGCAGCAGAAACCTGGATTGAAGAGAAGTGCCAGGAAATTGAAGAAAATCTGAGCAAGAACAACAGCAATAAAGCGTACCAGCTAGTTAAAGACATGACAGGCACAAAACGGGGGAAAACCAGCACCAAACATGACAAAAATGGAAAGATCTTAACAGAAGAACAGGACATTCGAAAGAGATGAACAGAATATTGCCCAGACCTGTATAACCACAAAACCTCAGGATATTGATTGTCCCACCACCGACAGACACTGACAACCACCCCATCCTTCGGGAAGAGGTGGAGGTAGCTATGAAATTGATGAAGAAGAGGAAATCAGCAGGAATAGACAACATCCCGGCAGAACTGGTCCAAGCAGGGGGGGGAAACCATGATAAACACCCTACTGATAATCTGCAACAAGATCTGGCAGACAGGAGACTGGCCTACACCATGGACACAATCACTTATCATCACCCTTCCCAAGAAAGGCAACCTACAACAATGCCAGAACTATCGCACAGTTAGCTTGATATGTCATCCAAGCAAAGTCATGCTGAAGATCCTACTGAATTGACTGAAGCCACAAGCAGAGATGATCATTGCTGAAGAACAAGCAGGCTTCAGGGCAGGACGAAGTACAACAGAGCAGATTTTTAATCTAAGAATACTATGCGAGAAGTACCTCCAGCATCAGCAAGACCTTTACCATGTTTTTGTGGATTTCAAAGAGGCCTTTGACAGGGTATGGCATGCAGCTCTGTGGGCTACCATGAGGCTGTACAACATCAATGCCAACATGATCAAAGTCATTGAGGAGCTCTACAACAAGGCCACTAGCGCAGTCTATTTCAATGGTGGCAGAGGGGATTGGTTCAGGACGACAGTCAGCATCAGACAAGGCTGCTTGCTCTCACCTACTCTCTTTAACATCTTCCTAGAGAGAATCATGACTGATGCACTGGAAGGTCATGAAGGAACAGACGGCATTGGAGGCAGAACAATTACCAACTTTCTTTTTGCTGATGACATTGATGGACTGGCAGGGAAAGAAGAAGAGTTAGTTAGGTTAGTGGAACGCCTCAACAAGACTTCAACAGCCTATGGCATGGAGATCAGTGCACAGAAGACCAAGCTGATGACCAGCAACATCAATGGCATCAACACCAACATCAGGGTTGGTGGTCCGAATTTGGAAACAGTACAAAGCTTCAAGTATCTGGGAGCAATTGTAACAGACAAGGGATCCAAGCCTGAAATACTCACAAGGATTGCACAGACAGTTACAGCATTAACAAAATTGAAGACCATTTGGAAGAACAGGAACATCTCCTTCAGCTCAAAGATCAGGCTGATGCGCACTCTGGTCATCTCAATATTCCTGTATGCTTGTGAGTCATGGACCCTCACAGCAGATCTTGAGAGGAGAATACAGGCCACAGAGATGAGATGCTTTTGCAGACTCCTTGGCATCTCTTACAAAGACCATTACAAACGAGGAAGTGAGAATCAGAATTTCAAGCCATTGAGCCCTTTGGAGATCTCCTGACCACAGTAAAAAAACGCAAACTGGAGTGGTATAGGCACTTCGCAAGATCAACAGGGCTTGCCAAGACGATTCTGCAAGGAACCGTGCAAGGCGGGAGAAGGAGAAGCAGGCAGAGAAAGAGATGGGAGGACAACATCCAGGAGTGGACGGGCCTCAGGCTGAGTGACACCCTGAGGAAGGTCGAAGACAGAGGGAAATGGAGAGAGCTGGTTGCGAGGTCTTCCGTGGCTTCCATACCGTCTAAACAGATTATGGGATAGAAGAAGAAGAAGAAGAAGAAGAAGAAGAAGAAGAAGAAGAAGAAGAAGAAGAAGAAGAAGAAGAAAAAGAAGAAGAAGAAGAGAAGAAGAAGAAGAAGAAGAAGAAGAAGAAGAAGAAGAAACTGCATGCATAGTCATATGCTAATGCACAAATGATTAAGCCTACAACATGTCATACAATAAGAGCACTGTCAGTTGATAAGCTGTACATATTTTTTTTTTAGTAGATAAATTAAAACTCTCTCTCTCTCTCTCTCTCTCTCTCTCTCTCTCTCTCTCTCTCTCTCTCTCTCTCTCTCTCTCTCTCTCTCTCTCTCTCTCTCTCTCTCAATATACTACTATATACTACAGACCAATATCAATATTGTCCACTCTTTCAAAACCATTAGAGCAGCACATTCATAAAAGTTTACTATCCCACTTAAACAAATATAATCTCTTACACCCAAATCAATCTGGATTTAGAGCAAACCATTCCTGCCATACTACCCTTGTAGAAATGACAGATAGATGGTTACTTAATATGAATAGAAAATAATTCACAGGTATACTCTTTATTGATTTTGCTAAAGCTTTCGATGTTATTGACCACAAACTTTTACTAAGAAAGCTTGCAATTTACAAACTATCTTCCAGTACCCTCAAACTGATTTCATCTTTCCTATCTGAGCGACAGCAAAAAGTATATCTAAACAACACTTCTTCAACTTTTCTTCTAAATAACTTTGGTGTACCACAAGGATCTGTGCTTGGTCCCCTATTGTTTCTTCTGTATATAAATGACCTACCATTGAATATAAAAGTACAAAACGAATTATTTGCAGATGATACAACTCTTCATACCAGCCACAAAAACCCTCTCCAAATAAGTCAAAGTTTACAAGAGCATATACATATCATCATTGAATGGACACAAATGAACCATATGGCCCTTAATCCAGGTAAAACAAAATTCATGCTATTATCAACAAGACAAAAACGTCAAAATCTAAACATGAACTTACCTTCTATTTATGTCAACAACTTCAAAATTGAAGAAGTTTCTAGTCACAAAATTTTGGGAGTAACCATCGATAATAGTTTGTCTTGGTCTGTACACATACGTAATCTAACAAAGAAAATTGCCTCCAAAACCTACCAATTAAATAAGATCAAACACCTTCTTAATCTGAATGCAAGGAAAATATTATTTTATTCATTTATTCAGTCTATTTTGGATTATGCGTCTACGCTATGGGACTTAGCAAGTAATAACCTATTCAAACCATTAATCAGTATTCATAAGCGAGCTATTAAAATAATAGTAGATAAGTCATCTTCATTGACATTTTCAGATTACAAAAATGTAAATATTCTTCCCCTCAAAACAAGATTGCTCTTTAATAAAGGTGTACTAATGCATAAATTTCTTCATGGTAATGCCCCATCTTCCTTAAGCAGCATGTTCAGCTTAAACAACTGTCGGCATTCACATAAAATAAACCTTCCTTTACCAGCCATTACTCTATTTAAATCAAGTCTAACATACTGTGGGAGCTGGTTTTGGAATAGACTCCCTACTGTTCTGAAAGATGAAACAAAATTTTCAAGATTTAAGATTCTGTTGTATGATTTTCTGATGATTCATGAAAATGTCACATTGCTTTCACCATAAATGTTTTGATCAAACCACAAGAAATCTCAATTTCATAAACTGTCTACTCGGAGGGTACAGTTAGTTTCTGTTGCATTCCTAACCATTTCTTTTTCACCATTTCCACATATATTTAAGCGCTCTCTCTCTCTCTCTCTCTCTCTCTCTCTCTCTCTCTCTCTCTCTCTCTCTCTCTCTCTCTCTCTCTCTCTCTCTCTCTCTTTACAACTCCACAGCATGCCTCAGTCAACACTATCAAAGACCACACTGACCTGAAGCAAACTCCATCTGACACTACAACTCCACAACATGCCCCAGTCAACACTATCAAAGTCAATCAAACAGACTCAGACAAACAATCCTCCAACATTTCTGTAGACATCAACAACCAAACAGTCAACACTGACAAAAACAGCAACCAAGCAGGCTCTAACAATCAAACTTCCGACATCCCTGTAGACATCCCTGTGGACAATGATTTAAACACAAATGATTGGACAACAGTCTCTCCTAGGAAAAGAAAAGACACTAAACTGCAATCCAACACCTCTGAAGCACCCCAAAATACTACCAGCATCACTCTCACACCACGTCAACAACTAGCCGAACAAAGGGTACATTCCAACACAACCAACCTCATTTTAGGTGACTCGGTGACACAACGGATCAAATCTGATATCCTATTTCACAAAGGCAGGAATCAGAACATCAGCATCTCAGGTATCACAGTTGATGACCTTATTCATTGGCTCAAACATATTCCCAACAACAAAGAGGTACATCACATCATTTTTCACACAGGAATAAACACATGCAAATATACATCCATCACAGAAAACAAATGGACACATCTTATAAAAAATATCAAACATGTGTTCCCCCACACCAGGCTGCTGGCATCATCCATCATCCCGCCAATGGGACGGCACCCCCTAAAGAAAACAGTAAATGTGTCAAATATTTCCCTAGCTAAAGTGTGTGCTGCAGAAAATGTCCCCTTTGCAGACCACACTTCCATATTTACAACCACCAGTGGAGCCCCACGGAAAGACTTATATTCCGACCACTTCCATCCCAGCCCCAAAGGTTCAGACAGGTTAGCATACAGCCTCAAGTACGCTGACCCCCGACTTAAACGACAGCCACTCCTGACAGCTCCTACTACATGGCCCACCCACGAGCAAAGGACACAAGCCCCATCTCTGCTGCAAAAAGGGTATCTACAAAATTCCAGTGTCCCTGGATGCCCTTTTCCATCCCAGATGTCAGGACGCCGTCCCACCCACCTACCCCAGAATGACAATGTCTGGGTCAACAGACAAACCCTCCCACATCCACGACTTGTGATGTCCCTACGCTCTCCCCACCACCTGCCCCCACCCTACCCAGCAGTGCCTGTCTCCAGACCTCGCCCAGCTCCAGCCTTCCTGTCCAATGTTCCCTACGTCAAACCCAACACAGTATTATATACCCTAGAAACTCTCGTGTGAACATTCCACTCTACCAACACTCAACAAGAATATATATGTGTGTGTAAATGAGGGTGCTATGCATGCATGCACCTACCTATACTTTTATACATACACAGTGTGTGTATGTGTGTGCGAGTATGTGTATGTGTATGTATATGTATGTGTGTGTGTGAATGCCTGTGTGAATGAACAATGAACAATGAACAATGCTGGTGTGAATGAACAAAATGTTTACCTGCACATGAACATATGTGTTTACAAAACAACTGCAGGACAGGATTATGAAGACTGTTTCCTGTGCTCCACACCCCATGGTCTTGACTAGTTTACCTGGTGATTGACTGATACTTATATATATATCAGACATTCTGTGCTTGTGACGTGCCCCCCTGAAACAGTGCTCAGAATGTTGAGCCCACACTGATGACCAGCACCAAATCATATTTCTTCCAGAAAAGACTTGACTAAAATCTTCAGGATCTGTGCTGATTGTGTGTCAACATCTTATTCTTCAGGAGTGCGCTGATTGAGCATCAGAATATACTCTAGTAATGGCCTTCACTAAGGTGTGTGTATGCGTGTGTGTATGTGTGTGTGTGCGAGTGAACAAAATGATTGTGTACACATAAACATATGTGCAAACAATACCACAAGATTGCAAAGACTGTTTCCTGTGCTCCACGCCCCATGGTCTCGAGTTATTCACTTGGTGACAGACTGATATCTATATACTTTATCAGATATTTTGTGCTCGAAGTGTGCCCACCTGCAGTGCTCTGAATGTGTAGCACACAGTGACTGATCAGTGCCAGATCTTCTTTCATATGACTAAAAAAAACAAAAACAAAAACAACTCAGGATCTGTGCTGATTGTGTGCCAACATTCTATTCTTCAGGACTGCACTGATTGTGCATCAGGATATACTCCAGTATTCTGGCCGTGACTATTGTTTCCATTGCTGTTACAGGTGTACTTTTTATATTTTGAACATTGTATTACCTTGACTGTTCAAGGTGATTTAGTATTGTTTTGCTTGTTTCTCTCTCTCTCTCTCTCTCTCTCTCTCTCTCTCTCTCTCTCTCTCTCTCTCTCTCTCTCTCTATATATATATATATATATATTCCTTTTCTTTCCATTTTCTTAACCTCTCTTCTTCCACATAACCGTATCATACTATTTGTGCCCGTGATTGCTGGTTCTGTTTATTGAACGTGTTCTTCTGAATAGACTTCAGAGAGTTTATTTGAATTACTAAATCCATTTTTATATATTATCATTTGTTGTATGTTCAGTGTTTAATATTTTTTTTATTATTCTTTCTGATACATTTCATCTTTTTGTCCCAATCAAGTGCTTACTCGACTCCCCCCTATTATTACTTTTCCAACTTATTTCTCTTCATCATCACCAAACTTTACACACACTTAACATTCCTCACTAAACTAACTGACAGATGCATTCAATGCATACTTCATGGCCCTCCAAGGATGGATTACGAATCTGCCACCTAAACATAAACCATGCAGTAAATAAAATCGAAGATATATCAACGCTCATCACAAATCAAGGCAAACCATTTCACATAATTGGCCTTTCTGAGTCAAGACTTTCAAAGCATATAATGGATATGGACATATATATTCCCGGTTACAAAATCCTACGAAGAGATCCACAACAACCCAAAGAAACAGGAATCTTAATCTATATTAGTGAATCAGTAACATTCAAACGTCTTCCCCATCTAGAAAGTCTTGAAGTAGAATCTATCTGGATTGAAGTCTCTGTGAAAGGTTCACACCCTATTGTAATGGGGTTCTGCTACAGAAATCCATCAGAAAGAACAAACCGGATAGACAAGTTTGACTCCATGATGAACGAAGTCCTATTAGAATCCAGAGAAATAATCTTACTGGGAGACTTCAATATTGACCTAGCAAAAGTACACAATCAATGGACCCAAGTTATGAATTCCCTCAATCTTCACCAATTAGTCAATTCACCCACAAGAGTCACATCAACTTCAAGCACAATTATTGATCACATCTACACATCTAACCCTAAAAACATCATAGAAACGTGTGTCCCTGTCTACAGCTGCAGCGATCACTATCCAGTCTGTGCCACATGGTCAAAAAAAGGAACAAAAATTCCCAAACCTGGCCATAAAACTATAACCTATCGTTCTTTCGCAAAATTTGATGAACAGCTTTTTCTCCTAGAATTATGTAACTCCAAGATCTCGGAAACATTCAACATTACAGATCCAGACTTAGCAATTGAGCTTTGGATAAAAACTTTTACTGAAATCTACAACAAGCATGCTCCACTAAAAACAATTAGGATCAAACATGTCCCCAAACCGCCTTGGCTCACAAAAGAACTAGAGGAAGCATGTTATCTTAGAGATTTTCTAAAAGAAAATAAATATTATGAGGAGTCAAAAAAATTAAGGAATGCCATAAACTCACAAAAACGTCGAGAAAAAAAGAAATATTTCCAAGATTTACTTTCTTCCAAACAAAACTCAAAGACTATATGGCGAGCAATAAACCAGATAACAAACAATCAGCCATCTTCCAAATCAAACATAATCAAAGACATTTCTAGTGAAAAACTTAACAATCACTTCATCAATGTTTCCTCTAACGTAATTAGCAATGATAATTCAAAGTCCAATGACCTCAATGAATTAAAACATTACTGCCAAGAAAAGCATATTCCTTCTAAACTTCACATACCATTCATATCTGTTTCAGAGGTCTATAACTATCTAACTCACCTCAAACAATCAAGAACATGTGGTCTTGATGGAATAGACAGCAAAATACTAAAACTATCAGCCCCAGTTATCACTGACACCCTAACACATATATATAACCTTTGTCTTGACAAAAACTACTTCCCTAATGCCTTCAAATGTGCTAAAGTGATACCCATCTACAAGTCGGGTGATACTTCTGACCCATCAAACTATAGGCCAATCTCTATTATACCTATGCTCTCAAAGCCCCTGGAAAAACATATAAATAAGCACCTAGTCCATCATATAGATATCAACAACCTACTTCACCCTAATCAGTCTGGATTTAGACAAAATCATTCATGCCACACGACACTGACTAGTCTTGTAGACAATTGGCTATCAAACATTAACGACAATAAATTTTGTGGAGTATTATTTGTAGATTTCAAAAAGGCATTTGATACGATTGACCACAAACTTCTTCTCAAAAAGCTAAATTTATATAGCATCTCTACAGAAACCCTAGGACTACTTAATTCCTATCTCACAAACAGGCAACAATGTGTCTCAATAGCTACATCCACATCGAAACTGAAGCCCATTCATTATGGAGTACCACAAGGATCCATACTAGGGCCAATTCTCTTTTCACTATACATAAATGACCTTCCTCTACACATCAAGTCTAAATGTGAACTATTTGCAGATGACACAACCATACATACGAGTCATAACGACATTGACTTTCTTGCAACTATATTACAAAAAAGCACTGACGACCTTGTCAAATGGACAGAACTGAACCACATGTCAATACATCCAAAAAAAAACAAAATGCATGCTTATCACCACCAGACAAAAGCGACAAAATTTATCTCTTAAACTGTTTCCCATCCAGATCAATAAGGAGGCAATTGAACAAATCTCTCACCACAAAGTCCTAGGAGTAACAATCGACGAAAATCTTAGCTGGTTCTACCACATCTCTCACCTATGCAAGTATTTATCACAAAGAGTATACCAGTTGACTAAAATTAAACACTTTCTTGACCTTCACTCAAGGAAATTATTTTTCAAGCTTATGTACAATCCTCAATAGATTATGCTTCAACCCTGTGGGATTCTGCCAGTGCAAACACTTTGAAACCATTGTTAAGCCTCCATAAACGTGCTCTTAAACTCGTCCTTTTGATGAAAACAACCTTACTAGAAGTAGATTATACTCAGTTAAATATTCTTCCCCTACACCAAAGACTAAATTATAACAAAGGCATCATGATGTACAAGATAATGGCAGGAGCCATCCCCACATCCTTGAAAGATAACTTTCCTATGAATCATTACAGAAATACTGTAAAGCCTGCTGTCCCCATCCCAAGAATAGATTTGTTCAAATCTAGTTTACTGTACTCAGGCCCTATGTTGTGGAATTCTCTTCCTGGTTCAGTTAAACAGCACCAATCATTAACAACCTACAAAAATCATCTTCTAATCCACTTAATGCATCAGAAGTAACTAACCACACCTCATCCTGTTGGAAAACTCTCTCTCTCTCTCTCTCTCTCTCTCCTCTCTCTCTCTCTCTCTCTCTCTCTCTCTCTCTCTCTCTCTCTCTCTCTCTCTCTCTCTCTCTCTCTGTTTTTTTGTTCGGAAACATGTTTTATGGGACTTGTTTGGTGGTGGATGGTGGTGGACTGACGTTTTCGGTCATTTGACCTCACCATATTCTCATGTTTGCTCTTTCTTTTTGTTTGTTTGTTTGTTTGTTTTGTTTTGTTTTGTCTTTTTATCTAATTTATATATATATATTTTTTCTTCCTTTTAAAAAAAAAAAAAAAAAATTCAAATCAAAATCATCATTGATTCTTGCTTCATGTTTTCGTCTCTGAATGGGTGTTTTTTGTAACGTTGCCTTGGTAGTGTATCTCTGTATTATTTTTTACCTGTTGTCGTTGTTCTTTCTCCCCTTATATCAAGGTCTTACGTTTTGTGGGACTTGTTTGATGGTGGATGGTGGTCGATTGATGTTTTCAGCCATCTGTCCTCATCATTTTCTCACGTTTGATCCTTAGTTGTTGCGCTGTCGTTTGTTTGCTTTGTAATTAAAAGAAATCCATAAAAACTTCCCTCTCTCTCTCTCTCTCTCTCTCTCTCTCTCTCTCTCTCTCTCTCTCTCTCTCTCTCTCTCTCTCTCTCTCTCTCTCTCTCTCTCTCTCTCTCTCACTACACTTGGTAAAAGAAATGTATGTGGACTTTGCTAAAGGTATCCCATACACCATGCTCTGCCTAACTCTCTCTCTTTTTCCCACCTCTCCACCTCCCCCCTCTCTCTCTTATCTGCCCATCTCTTCTCTCCCTGATTGTTATAAAGCCATGGCAAACACCACTGTGGTCCAATGGTGGAGTGGGGGTTAGAGGTAAGATTCCTCTGGAGGAAGTGAGAGGTGTGTGTTTGATCCTCTCCTGAACCACAACTTTCCCCATCCAGTAAGACTCAGGTCTGGGTGCCAGTCTTTCAGGTGAGGTGATAAACCAAAGATCAATGCACACCTTAACCATACAAAAAAAAACCAACAACCCCCCAAAAACAACAACAACAACAACAACAACAACAACAACAACAAAACCTCCAGAGGCCACAAGAGAGTTTCTCTGGCAAAGTGGTGCAGATAAAAGCCACTCTCACAGGGAACAAAGACACCTGCAGACAGGAACAGTGAAGACTCCATACTGGGTGCTGCTGCTCTTGTAACACCACTCTCTCCCCAGGGAGAGAGAGCAGCCCTCGTTTTACACATGCAGGTACTGTGACTGAAAGTGCTACAAAATAAGGTAGAGAGAGTAGACCTTCTTTCCCTGTGAAAGAATAACATTGACAACAGTTATTGTCTTGCCATATGCCCCTCTCCCTTCCCCATCTTTTTATTTACTGCAGAAAGAAGTGTACACTACACACCACTGACTTTACACAGATTTGGATTCCAAACTTGTCCCCAAGCAGTTTCATTTGCTTTTTGGGGGGACAAGACAACAGGTCATCTGGCTAAAATCCTGTTTGGATATACTACTTAATCATATGTCAATGTTTTTATCTTTTCATTTAATTCTATTCTTCTTTTCTTTATCAAATGCAGTTACAATTGGTTTAAAACTAAAATCAAGCATTGCTTATGTGACTCATTTATTCATAAATGGTACACTATTGTAAATACAGAAGACATTTATACACATTATAGAATGTTTAAAATAAAATTTTGTGTTGAAAAGTATTTACTCTTATTGCCATCCAATGTTTCTGTTTGATTTGCCCAGTTTAGCAATAATAATAATAAAATGCCTATTAGTATCCTATATTTTCTTCACCTTCACCTGTCCGTAGTCCGGTGGACTGTGGGGATACAACTGAAGATTTTGCATTCAGCCTTCTCCACTCCCCACAGTCCTCTGCCCTCCATTGTAGGTCCTTCCACCCAAGGCCTGTCTACTCTCTAATGTTGTCTTCCCATTGTATCCTCTGTCTGCCTCTTAATTTCCCTCCCCTTACTGTTCCCTGTAAGACTGTCTGGGCCAGTCCAGATGATCCTGCCTCATTCACTGTAGCTTGGAGCTCTTCATATGGTTCGATGACATTCTTTATTCTAGTTTTCACTACTTCATTAGTGATGTGATCTCTATATGAAATACCAAGAAGTTTGCAAAAGCATCTCATCTCCATTGCCTGTATCCTTCTTTCAATGTCTGCTGTTATGGTCAATGTTTCACATGATTGTGTAGAAAAACATGGACATGATCAGGGAATGCATCAGTCTGATCTTAAAGCTGATGGCTATGTTCTTATCATTCCAGAGGACTTTAACTTTGGTCATTGCAGTTGTGGTCTGGGCTATCCTGGAGAGAATTTCAGGTCTTGATCCTTCATCTGACTCAAGCCCATGACCAATGACTCTAGCACCATCAGGATCAGAAGGCTGGAACCTTATCCACTCAGCCATTCAAACAATCCTTCACCATGGTTTGGTTCTACATGAACTGACCTGGTATAATGGGGTCTGTACAGAAACACAATAGGTTGTTTTTGTCTTGCTTTCTACATATTGCTGTTCTTTTTCTTCAAAGTCTTTCTTTACAGCACTATTTAACTGCAAGTGCAACAGTGTACAGCGTAATATACAGCAGTATCTTACATACCATTCAAAGACATTTTATACATCTTGCTCCCATCCTTATTTTTGGATACACATCGCCTAGGCAAAACATACACAACATTGTTTTTATTACTTAGCACAAAAGGACAACATTGTTTTTATTACTCAGCACAAAAGGCGAATACTAAGTGCAAATTAAAAAACAGAACAAAAAAAGAAGACATTATATGAAAATTCAAAAAAGTATTAAAAAAACTTAGAAATTAATATTATCTAGCAGTCCTTTTCAGAACAAAAACATGGTAAAACACTGAATACAGTTCAGCCATGTTGCTGATATCCCCACTGACCAGGCAGGCCATAGCAGGACTGTCACTTTGCTGAAGCTACCCCCACCCCTACCTCCACACCCCATGCCACTGCAAGCACATTCATACAAGCACTGTAACTACTACATATATACAGGAGAGTCTAACATCGCACTCAAACCGGTAAACATACTTTATTACTTACCCTACATGAACTAGAACTAAACAAAAAACTATTCTCAATTAACTGCAACATTGTGGTTGTTCTGATTACAACTAAAGTAAAAAAAACTTAATAAAGATCACTATCACGTATGGTATAGAGCTATTACTATAATATCTGGTATAAATAAATTATTACATACTTGCATAATTATATACGGTATATAAGCATAAGCAGCCTGTAGTCTAGTGGTTAGGGCGTTGGACTCGTAATCTAAAGGTTGCGGTTCGATCCCAGCTTTCAGCTATGGCGTTGTGCCCTTGGAAAAGACACTTTACGGCTATTTTCTCACCCCACCCAGGTGTAAAAGGGGTACCAACCTTGTGTTGGGGGTTAACCCCGCGATAGAATGGCATCCTATCCAGGGGGGAGTCTATGACTAGGATATCATTATTGGATGTGTGTCGTAAGGTAGGTTTTTGCCTACACTGTACCATGTTTCTTGGCGACCAGCTTGGCCATGTACGGGCAGGGTTGCCATCTTCGGGGCCGTGGTGTCGCCACAATTCCAGTGCCACACTCATCGGAAATGGTTGTCCAGTTTATCTGCATACTGTAGAAGACGGTCCTGGTGCCGTGGGCTCTGTAAGCGCGGAAAAGTGCGGGCGGCAAGTGTCCGAAAACGGAGTTTGCGTCACATCTTTTGGTCACTGCTTCTTTAGCTTATTCATGGGAGGGTGGGTATGCATGCGCACGTGCGTGCGTTCGTTGATGTTTGTGTGTGCGTTTTTTTGTATTTGTGCGTGTGGAGAAGATCCTCGCAGATTGCTGTGGTGCATGATATTGTAGGATATTATTATTGGATGTGTGTTGTAGGGGTGGTTTTTGCATACACTGTACCATGTTTCTCGGCGACCAACTTGGTCATGTACGGGCGGGGTTGCCATCTTCGGGGCCGTGGTGTTGCCACAACTCCAGTGCCACACATATCAGAAATGGTTGACCAGTTTCTCTGCATAGTGTACAAGACGGATCTGGTGCCGTGGGTTCTTTAAGCACGGAAAAGTGCGGGAGGCAAGGGTCCGAAAACGGCGTTTGCGTCACATCTTTTGGTCACTGCTTCTTTAGCTTATTCATGGGAGGGGGGGTATGCATGCGCGCGTGCGCGCGTTCGCTGGTGTTTGTGTGTGCGTTTTTTTGTGTTTGTGCGTGTGGAGGAGACCCTGCAGATTGCTGTGGTGCATGATATTGAAGGATATTATTATTGGATGTGTGTTCTAGGGGTGGTTTTTACGTACACTGTACCATGTTTCTTGGCGACCAGCTAGGCTATGTACGGGCAGTGTTGCCATCTTCGGGGCCGTGGTGTCGCCACATTTCCAGTTCCACATTCATCGGAAAGGATTCTCGAGTTTGTTTGCATGGTGTAGAAGACGGTCCTGGTGCTGTGGGCTCTGTAAGCCAGGAAAATTGCGGGCGGGAAGGGTCCAAAAACGGCGTTTGCGTCACATCTTTTGGTCACTGCTTCTTTAGCTTATTCATGGGAGGGTGGGTATGCATGCGCGCATGCGTGCGTTCGCTTGTGTTTGTGTATTCGGTTTTTTGTGTTTGTGCGTGTGGAGGAGACCCTGCAGATTGCTGTGGTTGATGATATTGTAGGAGACTATTATTGGATGTGTGGTAAGAAACTCGCGTAGAGCATGGCAGCAGGGAGTCCTCAGAGGAGAAGCCCCCTTCAAACAAGTGTTTCGGGCCTTTAATCTTCCTTACACTCTAGGGAGGCCGGCCCACATCCAGTTCATGACTCTGGATGTCTCTCTGCTGCCCCTTTATGTATGTGATGAGTTCTGACTCGGATTGGATCCATGATCTCTGGATATGCACACTTTTGTTTTTTTTTTTGGGGGGATTAGCCACCTATGGTATTATGGGGTCATCTAGGTCTTATGCAGTTCACTTTTGTTCCTCCTTGACCAGATCCAGCTTGAACATCTCTCGGCTGCTTCTGTCATGGCCTTCAGGGCTCTGGATTTTTCCTTCCCTGCAATCGAGAGCTGTTTCATGAGGTTGTATGCAGATCCTCCGACAAACCACCTGGCTCCGACTTCTGCAGCAAGGACTTTGACCTGATAGCCTTCTTTCTCCAGGCTGTTGGCCAGATCTGCATATTTTTCAGTCTTGTAGGCGTGAGATGCCTCCATCCTGTTCTCATATGGAACAGTCAGCTCTATCATGATCAGCTGCTTGGTTGAGTGGGAGTTGACTACTATGTCAGGTCTCATACCACTCTTGCTGATGATCTCAGGGTGATTATTCCATTCTGGGAGGTCTGCAGTGCACACCCAATCGTCTGCTCCATCCAACAGACTCTGCTTGCAGGTTCTGAATGGCACTGATGTTCGTGGCCATGAGTTTTTTCCTCCTGCCGTGAAGAAGGTTGCGGGAGCTTTTTGTGTCCTGATGTGTTCTAGGGGTGGCTTTTGCGTACACTGTACAATGTTTCTTGGCGACCAACTTGGCTATGTACGGGCAGGGTTGCCATCTTCGGGGCCGTGGTGTCGCCACAATTCCAGTGCCACACTCATTGGAAATGGCTGTCAAGTGTGTCTGCATAGTGTAGAAGACGGTGTTGCTGCCGTGGGCTCTGTAAGCGCGGAAAAGTGCGGGTGGCAAGGGCCGGAAAACGGCGTTTGCGTCACATCTTTTGGTCACTGCTTCTTTAGCTTATTCATGGGAGGGTGGGTATGCATGCGCGCGTGCGCGCGTTCGCTGGTGTTTGTGTGTGCGTTTTTTTGTGTTTGTGCGTGTGGAGGAGACCCCGCAGATTGCTGTGGTGCGTGATATTGTATGATATTATTATTGGATGAGTGTTCTAGGGGTGGCTTTTGCGTACACTGTACCATGTTCCTTGGCGCCAAAGTTGACTATGTACAGGCGGGGTTGCCATCTTCGGGGCCGTGGTGTCGCCACAATTCCAGTGCCACACACATCGGAAATGGTTGTCAAAGGTGTCTGCATAGTGTAGAAGACGGTGTTGGTGCCGTGGGCTCTGTAAGCGCGGAAAAGTGCGGGTGGCAAGGGCCGGAAAACGGCGTTTGCGTCACATCTTTTGGTCACTGCTTCTTTAGCTTATTCATGGGAGGGTGGGTATGCATGCGCGCGTTCGCTGGTATTTGTGTGTGCGTTTTTTTGTGTTTGTGCGTGTGGAAGAGACCCCGCAGATTGCTGTGGTGCATGATATTGTAGGATATTATTATTGGATGTGTGTTTTAGGGGTGGTTCTTGCGTACACTATACCCTGTTTCTTGGCGACAGACTTGGCCATGTACGGGCGGGGTTGCTATCTTCGGGGCTGTGGTGCCGCCACAATTCCAAATCCACACTCATCGGAAATAGTTGTCAAGTGTGTCTGCATAGTGTAGAAGACGGTCTTGGTGTCATGGCTCAGTAAGTGCGGAAAAGTGCGGGCGGCAAGCGCTCGAAAACGGCCTTTGCGTCACATCTTTTCGTCAATGCTTCTTTAACTTATTCATGGGAGGATGGTATGCATGCGCGCGTACGTGCGTTCGCTGGTGTTTGTGTGTACGGTTTTTTGTATTTGTTTGTGTGGAGGAGACCCTGCAGATTGCTGTGGTACATAATATTGTATGATACTATTAATTGAATGTGGGTTCTAGGGGTGGTTTTGGCAGTCACTGTACCATGTTTCTTGGCGACAGACTTGGCCATGTACAGGCGGGGTTGCCATCTTCGGGGTCGTGGTGTCGGCACAATTCCAGTGCCAAAAACACATCAAAAATGGTTGTAAACTTTATCTGCATCGGGTAGAAGACGGTTTTGGTGCCGTGGGCTCTGTAAGCGCGGAAACGTGCGGACGGCAAGGGCTCGAAAACGGCGCTTCCGTCACGTCTTTTGTCAATGCTTCTTTAGCTTATTCAGGGGAGGGTGGGTATGCATGCGTGCGTGCACGCGATGGCTGGTGTTTGTGTGTATGGTCGTGCTGCCCTGGGCTCTGGAAGTGCGGAAAAGTGCGGGCGGCAGAGGTCCCGAAAACGGCGTTTTGCGTCACAATGCTTCTAGTTCTTTAGCTCTTATTCATGGGAGGGTGGATATGCATGCGCGCGTTGCGCGCGTTCGCTGGTGTTGGTGTGTGCGGTTTTTTGTGCTTGTGCGTGTGGAGGGGACCCCGCAGATGACTGTGGTGCATGATATTATTATGAAATTATTAGTGGATGGTGTTGTAGGGGTGATTTCTGCCTACACTGTACTCTGTTTCTATGCGACAAACTTGGCTCTGTACAAGCGGGGTCGCCATCTTCCGGGCCGTGGTGTCGCCACAATTGCAGTGCCACCCACATCCAAAATGGTTGCCCAGTTTGTCTGCATAGTGTAGAGTACGGTCGTGCTGCCCTGGGCTCTGGAAGTGCGGAAAAGTGCGGGCCGGCGCGGGTTCCTGTTTGGTTGCGGTTTTTCTGTGCGTGTGAGGACCCGCAGACTGTGTGCATGTATATAGAATTATGTGGTGTGTGTGGTGATTTGCACACTGTATCGTTCTATGCGACAAACTGCTTGTACAGCGGTCGCACTCGCGGGTGTCCACATTGCAGCACCCACCCAAATGTGCCATTGTCTGTGTGAGGACGCGTGTGCCCTGGCTGAAGTGGAAAATGCGGGCGGCAGCGAAACGGCGTTTGGTCACATGCTCTGTTCTACTTTTCATGGGGTGATATGTGGCGCGTGCGCGCGTTCGCTGGTTTGGTGTGTGCGGTTTTTGGCTTGTGCGTGTGGAGGGACCCGCAGATGATGTGGTGCATGATATTATTATGAAATTATAGTGGATGGTGTTGTAGGGGTGATTTCTGCCTACACTGACTCTGTTCTATCGACAATGGCTCTGTACAGGGGTCGCATCTCCGGCCGGTGTCGCCACATTGCAGTGCACCCACATCAAATGGTGCCAGTTGTCTGCATAGTGTAGAGTACGGTCGGCTGCCTGGGCTCTGGAAGTGCGGAAAAGTGCGGGCGGCAAGTCCCGAAAACGGCGTTTGCGTCACAATGCTTCTAGTTTTAGCTCTATTCTGGGAGGGTGATATGATGCGCGCGTGCGCGCGTTCGCGTGTTGGTGTGTGCGGTTTTGTGCTTGTGCGTGTGGAGGGGACCCGCAGATGACTGTGGTGCTGATATTATTATGAATTATTAGTGGATGTGTTGTGGGGTGATTTCTGCCTACACTGTACTCTGTTTCTATGCGAAAACTTGGCTCTGTACAAGCGGGTCGCCATCTTCGGCGTGGTGTCGCCAATTGCAGTGCCACCCACATCCAAATGTTGCCAGTTGTCTGCATAGTGTAGAGTACGGCGTGCTGCCTGGGCTTGGAAGTGCGGAAAGTGCGGGCGCAAGGTCCCGAACGGCGTTGCGACAATGTTCTATTTGTCTTATTCAGAGGTGGATAATGCGCGCGGCGCGCGTTCTGGTGTGTGTGTGCGTTTTTGTGCTTGCTGGGAGGCCCGAGACTGTGTGATGATATTATAGAATTAGTGGAGTGTTGTAGGGGTGATTCGCCACGTACTGTTCTAGCGACAAACTTGGCTCGTCAGCGGGCGCCATCTTGGGCGTGGTGTCGCACAATTGCAGTGCCCCCACATCCAATGTGCCCGTTGTCTGATAGTGTAGAGTACGTCGTGCGCCTGGGCTGAAGTGCAAAGTGCGGGCGCAGCCGAACGGCGTTGCGCACTGTTCTAGTTTTTGCTTATCTGGGGTGATAGCAGCGGCGGCGTTCGTGGTTGTGTGCGGTTTTGTGTTGTGCGTGTGAGGGACCCAGATGACTGGTGATATTATTATATATGTGGTGTGTTGAGGGTGATTTGCCTACTCTCTGTTCTATGCGACAATGCTCGACAAGCGGTCGCCTCTCGCGTGGTCGCACATCAGTGCACCACACAATGTGCCCTTTTCTGCTAGTGTAGTACGGTCTGCTGCCTGGTTGGAGCGGAAAAGGGGGCAGTGTCCGAAAGGTTTGGTCACAGTGCTTGTCTTGCTCTATCTGGGAGGGTGGAATGCTGCGCGCGGTGCCGAAACGGGTGTTGTGCGTATTTTTATTTTTGGTATCAGGATGAGTGGTGCATGGTAGTATTGATTTTCGGTGGTGTTGGGTGTTCTGCTTTTTGTTCTATGCGGTAATGGGACCCAGTCAAGCGGGGTGCATTTACGGCTTTGTGGAGATTGAGGGGCACTCTCCACATGTACCGTTTATGCGAAATTGCTCTGTACAGCGGGGGCCTCTCGGCTGGTGCGCAAATTGTGCAAAATGGTTGGCCAGGCGAATGGTAGTGGCACATGCTTCTGGTTCTTTAGTCTACATGGGGGGGGTCGAGCGCGCGTGGCGTTCCTGTTGTTTTTTCTTTTTGTGTGTTTGTGCGGTGAGGGGCCCGCAGATGATGTTGTGCATGTTTTTGAATTTTTAGTGGAGGGTTGAGGGTTGATTTTGCTAATGTATGTTTTAGGCAATTGGCTCTGTACACGGTTAGCCACGGCTGGTGTCGCACAATGCGTGCCACCCAACCAAGGTTGCCCAATTTTGTCTCAAGTAAATCGGTCCGTTGCTGTTGGGTCGGAGTGCGGAATGCGGGCGGAAGGTCCGAAAACGGGTTGCGTCCAATCTTAGTTCTTAGCCTTATTCATGGAGGTGTATGCATGGCGGTGCGCGCGTTCGCTGGTGTTTGTGTGTGGGTTTTTGGTTTTTGGTGTGGGGGGGACCCCGCAGATACTGTGGTGCATGATATTATATGAAATTTATTATGGATGGTGTTTAGGGGTGATTTCTGCCTAACTGTACCTGGTTCTTACAAACTGGCTCGTACAGCGGGGTCGCACTTCCGGGCCTGGTGTCCACAAATGAGTGCCACTCATCAAAATGTTGCCGTTTGTCTGCTATGAGTCGGGGCTCCGGCTCGAAGCGAAGTCGCGCAGTCCGAGGTTTGCGCCATGCTCTAGTTTTCTTTTGGGGGTTATGTGCGGCGTGCGTCGCGTGTGGGGCGTTTTGTTTGTTGGAGGGACCAGATGTGGTGATATAATATTTGTGGTTGATCTGCCACAGTACCTTTTCTTAGACACTGTCGTACAAGGGTCCATTTTCGGGCGTGTTCGCACAATTAGTAGCACCCCATCCAAATGGTTGCCAGTTGTCTGCATAGTGTAGTCGGTGAGGCCCGGGTTGGAACTGGGAAAATGGGAGGTGAAGGGTTTGCGTCACAATGCTCTAGTTCTTTACCTTATTTGGAGGTGGTATCATCGCGCGTGACGCACTTGGTGTGCGTTTTTGATTGTGCGTGTGGGGACGCGTGCTGGCCATGTATTGAAATATGGGAGTGTTGTGGGGGTTCTGCTAACTGTTCTCTTTCTATGCGACAACTTGGCCGTCAAGCGGGGTCACTTCCGGCGTGGGTCGCCCATTGCGTGCCACCCACTCAAAATGGTTGTGCTGCCCTGGGCTCTGAATGCGGAAAATCGGGTGCAAGGCCCGAACGGCGTTTCGCACAATGCTTCTATCTTTAGTTTTTCATGGGAGGGTGGTATGCATGGCTGGGCGCGTGTGGTGTGGTGATCGGTTTTTTTGTTGTGCTTAGGGCCCAGATGATGTTGTGCATGATATTAGTGAATTTTATTGGATGGTGTTGTGGGGTGATTCGCCTCAGTACTTGTTTCTATGAAAATTGGTTGTACAGCGGGGTCGCCATCTTCCGGCCGTTGGTCGACAAGCGGCCCCACATCCACTGGTTGCCCATTTGCTCATTGGTTGAATACGATCGTGCTGCCCTGGCTCTGGAAGTGCGGAAAAGTGCGGGC
>CM060343.1:30084178-30111678 GCA_030674155.1 Stramonita haemastoma
GTTGGAAAAGCGGGGAAAGGCCGAAATCGGGCTTTATATTGGATTGTGGTGGGCTTTTGGGGGGTAGTAATGCGTACGAGGGTTCAGTGTTTGGTGTGGTTTTTTGTGTGTGGGTGGGGGGACCCGCAGATTCGTGGTGTATGTGTTGTTTGTTGAATTGTTGGGTGGGTTGTAACTGGTGTTGTGCGCGAATCTGTATAGGCGTTGCTTCGTGTTTAAACTGGTCCATCTCGGGCGTGGTTCGCCGCATGCGTGCCGCTATGTGGTTCGCTTGCTGCATGGGGACGCGATACGTGGTGGTGCTGGCTGAGTATGGGAATGGGGGGAAGGTCCAACGCGTTTGCTCCAGTTGTTGTACTCTTGATTGGGGGGGGGTGCGCCGCTGCGGGTCGTGTATGTTGTGTTGGTTTTTTGTGTGGGGGTGGGGCTGTCAGTACTGTGATATGTGTAGAATTCGTTAAGGCGTTGCACATGCTTTTTTTGCTACTGGTGTACGGATGGGCAGGGGTCGCTCTCGGCGTTAATGGCACTTAGTGTGTTTGTGTGAATGTCGGGCGGGCGGAAGGAATGGGTGAAGTTCAGCGTTTGGAGTTGTTCAGCTCTTGCGGGAGGGGGCGGCAAGGTCCCGAAACGGCGTTTGCGTCACAATGCTTCTAGTTCTGTAGCTCTATGCATGGGAGGTGGGTATGCATGCGCGCGTGCGCGCGTTCGTGGTGTTGTGTGTGCGGTTTTTTGTGTTTGTGCGTGTGGAGGGGACCCGCAGATTACTGTGGTGTTGATGTTGTTATGAAATTATTGTTGGATGCGTTGTAGGGTGATTTTGCTACACGTACTCTGTTTCTATGCGACGAACTTGGCTGTGTACAGCGGGGTTGCCATCTTCGGCGGGTGTCGCCACAATTGCAGTGCACACACATCCAAATGGTTGTCCAGCTTGTCGCATAGTGTAGAATACGGTCGTGGTGCCTGGCTCTGGAACTGCGGAAAGTGCGGGCGGCAAGGTCCGAAACGGCGTTTGGTCACAATGCTTCTAGTTCTGTAGCTCTTATGCATGGAGGGGGGTATGCATGCCGCGTCGCGCGTTCGCTGGTGTTGTTGTGCGGTTTTTGTGTTTGGCGTGTGGAGGGGACCCGCAGATTACTTGGTGTATGTGTTTTATGAAATTATTGTTGGATGGCGTTGTAGGGGTGATTTTTGCCTACACTGTACTCTGTTTCTATGGACAACTTGGCTGGTACAAGCGGGGTTGCCATCTTCCGGGCCGTGGTGTCGCACAATTGCAGTGCCAACACATCCAAAATGGTTGTCCAGTTGTCTGCTAGTGTAGAATACGGTCGTGGTGCCTGGGCTCTGGAACGCGAAATGCGGGCGGCAAGGTCCCGAAAACGGTTGCGTCACAATGTTCTATTTGTAGCTTTGCATGGGGGTGGGTATGCATGCCGCGTGCGCCGTTCGCTGGTGTTTGTGTGCGGTTTTGTGTTGTGTGGGGGACCGCAGATATGTGGTATGATGTTGTTATGAATTATTGTTGATGGCGTGTAGGTGATTTGCCTACACTGTATCTTCATGCGACGACTTGCTGTACAAGCGTTGCATCTCGGGCGTGTGTCGCCACAATTGCAGTGCCACACACATCCAAAATGGTTGTCCAGCTTGTCTGCATAGTGTAGAATACGGTCGTGGTGCCCTGGGCTCTGGAACTGCGGAAAAGTGCGGGCGGCAAGGTCCCGAAAACGGCGTTTGCGTCACAATGCTTCTAGTTCTGTAGCTCTTATGCATGGGAGGGTGGTATGCATGCGCGCGTGCGCGCGTTCGCTGGTGTTTGTGTGTGCGGTTTTTTGTGTTTGTGCGTGTGGAGGGGACCCCGCAGATTACTGTGGTGTATGATGTTGTTATGAAATTATTGTTGGATGGCGTTGTAGGGGTGATTTTTGCCTACACTGTACTCTGTTTCTATGCGACGAACTTGGCTGTGTACAAGCGGGGTTGCCATCTTCCGGGCCGTGGTGTCGCCACAATTGCAGTGCCACACACATCCAAAATGGTTGTCCAGCTTGTCTGCATAGTGTAGAATACGGTCGTGGTGCCCTGGGCTCTGGAACTGCGGAAAAGTGCGGGCGGCAAGGTCCCGAAAACGGCGTTTGCGTCACAATGCTTCTAGTTCTGTAGCTCTTATGCATGGGAGGGTGGGTATCATGCGCGCGTGCGCGCGTTCGCTGGTGTTTGTGTGTGCGGTTTTTTGTGTTTGTGCGTGTGGAGGGGACCCCGCAGATTACTGTGGTGTATGATTTGTTATGAAATTATTGTTGGATGGCGTTGTAGGGGTGATTTTTGCCTACACTTACTCTGTTTCTATGCGACGAACTTGGCTGTGTACAAGCGGGGTTGCCATCTTCCGGGCCGTGGTGTCGCCACAATTGCAGTGCCACACACATCCAAAATGGTTGTCCAGCTTGTCTGCATAGTGTAGAATACGGTCGTGGTGCCCTGGGCTCTGGAACTGCGGAAAAGTGCGGGCGGCAAGGTCCCGAAAACGGCGTTTGCGTCACAATGCTTCTAGTTCTGTAGCTCTTATGCATGGGAGGGTGGGTATGCATGCGCGCGTGCGCGCGTTCGCTGGTGTTTGTGTGTGCGGTTTTTTGTGTTTGTGCGTGTGGAGGGGACCCCGCAGATTACTGTGGGTGTATGATGTTGTTATGAAATTATTGTTGGATGGCGTTGTAGGGGTGATTTTTGCCTACACTGTACTCTGTTTCTATGCGACGAACTTGGCTGTGTACAAGCGGGGTTGCCATCTTCCGGCCGTGGTGTCGCCACAATTGCAGTGCCACACACATCCAAAATGGTTGTCCAGCTTGTCTGCATAGTGTAGAATACGGTCGTGGTGCCCTGGGCTCTGGAACTGCGGAAAAGTGCGGGCGGCAAGGTCCCGAAAACGGCGTTTGCGTCACAATGCTTCTAGTTCTGTAGCTCTTATGCATGGGAGGGTGGGTATGCATGCGCGCGTGCGCGCGTTCGCTGGTGTTTGTGTGTGCGGTTTTTGTGTTTGTGCGTGTGGAGGGGACCCCGCAGATTACTGTGGTGTATGATGTTGTTATGAAATTATTGTTGGATGGCGTTGTAGGGGTGATTTTTGCCTACACTGTACTCTGTTTCTATGCGACGAACTTGGCTGTGTACAAGCGGGGTTGCCATCTTCCGGGCCGTGGTGTCGCCACAATTGCAGTGCCACACACATCCAAAATGGTTGTCCAGCTTGTCTGCATAGTGTAGAATACGGTCGTGGTGCCCTGGGCTCTGGAACTGCGGAAAAGTGCGGGCGGCAAGGTCCCGAAAACGGCGTTTGCGTCACAATGCTTCTAGTTCTGTAGCTCTTATGCATGGGAGGGTGGGTATGCATGCGCGCGTGCGCGCGTTCGCTGGTGTTTGTGTGTGCGGTTTTTTTGTGTTTGTGCGTGTGGAGGGGACCCCGCAGATTACTGTGGTGTATGATGTTGTTATGAAATTATTGTTGGATGGCGTTGTAGGGGTGATTTTTGCCTACACTGTACTCTGTTTCTATGCGACGAACTTGGCTGTGTACAAGCGGGGTTGCCATCTTCCGGGCCGTGGTGTCGCCACAATTGCAGTGCCACAACACATCCAAAATGGTTGTCCAGCTTGTCTGCATAGTGTAGAATACGGTCGTGGTGCCCTGGGCTCTGGAACTGCGGAAAAGTGCGGGCGGCAAGGTCCCGAAAACGGCGTTTGCGTCACAATGCTTCTAGTTCTGTAGCTCTTATGCATGGGAGGGTGGGTATGCATGCGCGCGTGCGCGCGTTCGCTGGTGTTTGTGTGTGCGGTTTTTTGTGTTTGTGCGTGTGGAGGGGACCCCGCAGATTACTGTGGTGTATGATGTTGTTATGAAATTATTGTTGGATGGCGTTGTAGGGGTGATTTTTGCCTACACTGTACTCTGTTTCTATGCGACGAACTTGGCTGTGTACAAGCGGGGTTGCCATCTTCCGGGCCGTGGTGTCGCCACAATTGCAGTGCCACACACATCCAAAATGGTTGTCCAGCTTGTCTGCATAGTGTAGAATACGGTCGTGGTGCCCTGGGCTCTGGAACTGCGGAAAAGTGCGGGCGGCAAGGTCCCGAAAACGGCGTTTGCGTCACAATGCTTCTAGTTCTGTAGCTCTTATGCATGGGAGGGTGGGTATGCATGCGCGCGTGCGCGCGTTCGCTGGTGTTTGTGTGTGCGGTTTTTTGTGTTTGTGCGTGTGGAGGGGACCCCGCAGATTACTGTGGTGTATGATGTTGTTATGAAATTATTGTTGGATGGCGTTGTAGGGGTGATTTTTGCCTACACTGTACTCTGTTTCTATGCGACGAACTTGGCTGTGTACAAGCGGGGTTGCCATCTTCCGGGCCGTGGTGTCGCCACAATTGCAGTGCCACACACATCCAAAATGGTTGTCCAGCTTGTCTGCATAGTGTAGAATACGGTCGTGGTGCCCTGGGCTCTGGAACTGCGGAAAAGTGCGGGCGGCAAGGTCCCGAAAACGGCGTTTGCGTCACAATGCTTCTAGTTCTGTAGCTCTTATGCATGGGAGGGTGGGTATGCATGCGCGCGTGCGCGCGTTCGCTGGTGTTTGTGTTGCGGTTTTTTGTGTTTGTGCGTGTGGAGGGACCCCGCAGATTACTGTGGTGTATGATGTTGTTATGAAATTATTGTTGGATGGCGTTGTAGGGGTGATTTTTGCCTACACTGTACTCTGTTTCTATGCGACGAACTTGGCTGTGTACAAGCGGGTTGCCATCTTCCGGGCCGTGGTGTCGCCACAATTGCAGTGCCACACACATCCAAAATGGTTGTCCAGCTTGTCTGCATAGTGTAGAATACGGTCGTGGTGCCCTGGCTCTGGAACTGCGGAAAAGTGCGGGCGGCAAGGTCCCGAAAACGGCGTTTGCGTCACAATGCTTCTAGTTTCTGTAGCTCTTATGCATGGGAGGGTGGGTATGCATGCGCGCGTGCGCGCGTTCGCTGGTGTTTGTGTGTGCGGTTTTTGTGTTTGTGCGTGTGGAGGGGACCCCGCAGATTACTGTGGTGTATGATGTTGTTATGAAATTATTGTTGGATGGCGTTGTAGGGGTGATTTTTGCCTACACTGTACTCTGTTTCTATGCGACGAACTTGGCTGTGTACAAGCGGGGTTGCCATCTTCCGGGCCGTGGTGTCGCCACAATTGCAGTGCCACACACATCCAAAATGGTTGTCCAGCTTGTCTGCATAGTGTAGAATACGGTCGTGGTGCCCTGGGCTCTGGAACTGCGGAAAAGTGCGGGCGGCAAGGTCCCGAAAACGGCGTTTGCGTCACAATGCTTCTAGTTCTGTAGCTCTTATGCATGGGAGGGTGGGTATGCATGCGCGCGTGCGCGCGTTCGCTGGTGTTTGTGTGTGCGGTTTTTTTGTGTTTGTGCGTGTGGAGGGGACCCCGCAGATTACTGTGGTGTATGATGTTGTTATGAAATTATTGTTGGATGGCGTTGTAGGGGTGATTTTTGCCTACACTGTACTCTGTTTCTATGCGACGAACTTGGCTGTGTACAAGCGGGGTTGCCATCTTCCGGGCCGTGGTGTGCGCCACAATTGCAGTGCCACACACATCCAAAATGGTTGTCCAGCTTGTCTGCATAGTGTAGAATACGGTCGTGGTGCCCTGGGCTCTGGAACTGCGGAAAAGTGCGGGCGGCAAGGTCCCGAAAACGGCGTTTTGCGTCACAATGCTTCTAGTTCTGTAGCTCTTATGCATGGGAGGGTGGGTATGCATGCGCGCGTGCGCGCGTTCGCTGGTGTTTGTGTGTGCGGTTTTTTGTGTTTGTGCGTGTGGAGGGGACCCCGCAGATTACTGTGGTGTATGATGTTGTTATGAAATTATTGTTGGATGGCGTTGTAGGGGTGATTTTTGCCTACACTGTACTCTGTTTCTATGCGACGAACTTGGCTGTGTACAAGCGGGGTTGCCATCTTCCGGGCCGTGGTGTCGCCACAATTGCAGTGCCACACACATCCAAAATGGTTGTCCAGCTGTCTGCATAGTGTAGAATACGGTCGTGGTGCCCTGGGCTCTGGAACTGCGGAAAAGTGCGGGCGGCAAGGTCCCGAAAACGGCGTTTGCGTCACAATGCTTCTAGTTCTGTAGCTCTTATGCATGGGAGGGTGGGTATGCATGCGCGCGTGCGCGCGTTCGCTGGTGTTTGTGTGTGCGGTTTTTTGTGTTTGTGCGTGTGGAGGGGACCCCGCAGATTACGTGTGGTGTATGATGTTGTTATGAAATTATTGTTGGATGGCGTTGTAGGGGTGATTTTTGCCTACACTGTACTCTGTTTCTATGCGACGAACTTGGCTGTGTACAAGCGGGGTTGCCATCTTCCGGGCCGTGGTGTCGCCACAATTGCAGTGCCACACACATCCAAAATGGTTGTCCAGCTTGTCTGCATAGTGTAGAATACGGTCGTGGTGCCCTGGGCTCTGGAACTGCGGAAAAGTGCGGGCGGCAAGGTCCCGAAAACGGCGTTTGCGTCACAATGCTTCTAGTTCTGTAGCTCTTATGCATGGGAGGGTGGGTATGCATGCGCGCGTGCGCGCGTTCGCTGGTGTTTGTGTGTGCGGTTTTTTGTGTTTGTGCGTGTGGAGGGGACCCCGCAGATTACTGTGGTGTATGATGTTGTTATGAAATTATTGTTGGATGGCGTTGTAGGGGTGATTTTTGCCTACACTGTACTCTGTTTCTATGCGACGAACTTGGCTGTGTACAAGCGGGGTTGCCATCTTCCGGGCCGTGGTGTCGCCACAATTGCAGTGCCACACACATCCAAAATGGTTGTCCAGCTTGTCTGCATAGTGTAGAATACGGTCGTGGTGCCCTGGGCTCTGGAACTGCGGAAAAGTGCGGGCGGCAAGGTCCCGAAAACGGCGTTTGCGTCACAATGCTTCTAGTTCTGTAGCTCTTATGCATGGGAGGGTGGGTATGCATGCGCGCGTGCGCGCGTTCGCTGGTGTTTGTGTGTGCGGTTTTTTGTGTTTGTGCGTGTGGAGGGGACCCCGCAGATTACTGTGGTGTATGATGTTGTTATGAAATTATTGTTGGATGGCGTTGTAGGGGTGATTTTTGCCTACACTGTACTCTGTTTCTATGCGACGAACTTGGCTGTGTACAAGCGGGTTGCCATCTTCCGGCCGTGGTGTCGCCACAATTGCAGTGCCACACACATCCAAAATGGTTGTCCAGCTTGTCTGCATAGTGTAGAATACGGTCGTGGTGCCCTGGGCTCTGGAACTGCGGAAAAGTGCGGGCGGCAAGGTCCCGAAAACGGCGTTTGCGTCACAATGCTTCTAGTTCTGTAGCTCTTATGCATGGGAGGGTGGGTATGCATGCGCGCGTGCGCGCGTTCGCTGGTGTTTGTGTGTGCGGTTTTTTGTGTTTGTGCGTGTGGAGGGGACCCCGCAGATTACTGTGGTGTATGATGTTGTTATGAAATTATTGTTGGATGGCGTTGTAGGGGTGATTTTTGCCTACACTGTACTCTGTTTCTATGCGACGAACTTGGCTGTGTACAAGCGGGTTGCCATCTTCCGGGCCGTGGTGTCGCCACAATTGCAGTGCCACACACATCCAAAATGGTTGTCCAGCTTGTCTGCATAGTGTAGAATACGGTCGTGGTGCCCTGGGCTCTGGAACTGCGGAAAAGTGCGGGCGGCAAGGTCCCGAAAACGGCGTTTGCGTCACAATGCTTCTAGTTCTGTAGCTCTTATGCATGGGAGGGTGGGTATGCATGCGCGCGTGCGCGCGTTCGCTGGTGTTTGTGTGTGCGGTTTTTTGTGTTTGTGCGTGTGGAGGGGACCCCGCAGATTACTGTGGTGTATGATGTTGTTATGAAATTATTGTTGGATGGCGTTGTAGGGGTGATTTTTGCCTACACTGTACTCTGTTTCTATGCGACGAACTTGGCTGTGTACAAGCGGGGTTGCCATCTTCCGGGCCGTGGTGTCGCCACAATTGCAGTGCCACACACATCCAAAATGGTTGTCCAGCTTGTCTGCATAGTGTAGAATACGGTCGTGGTGCCCTGGGCTCTGGAACTGCGGAAAAGTGCGGGCGGCAAGGTCCCGAAAACGGCGTTTGCGTCACAATGCTTCTAGTTCTGTAGCTCTTATGCATGGGAGGGTGGGTATGCATGCGCGCGTGCGCGCGTTCGCTGGTGTTTGTGTGTGCGGTTTTTTGTGTTTGTGCGTGTGGAGGGGACCCCGCAGATTACTGTGGTGTATGATGTTGTTATGAAATTATTGTTGGATGGCGTTGTAGGGGTGATTTTTGCCTACACTGTACTCTGTTTCTATGCGACGAACTTGGCTGTGTACAAGCGGGGTTGCCATCTTCCGGGCCGTGGTGTCGCCAAATTGCAGTGCCACACACATCCAAATGGTTGTCCAGCTTGTCTGCATAGTGTAGAATACGGTCGTGGTGCCCTGGGCTCTGGAACTGCGGAAAAGTGCGGGCGCAAGGTCCCGAAAACGGCGTTTGCGTCACAATGCTTCTAGTTCTGTAGCTCTTATGCATGGGAGGGTGGGTATGCATGCGCGCGTGCGCGCGTTCGCTGGTGTTTGTGTGTGCGGTTTTTTGTGTTTGTGCGTGTGGAGGGACCCCGCAGATTACTGTGGTGTATGATTTGTTATGAAATTATTGTTGGATGGCGTTGTAGGGGTGATTTTTGCCTACACTGTACTCTGTTTCTATGCGACGAACTTGGCTGTGTACAAGCGGGGTTGCCATCTTCCGGCCGTGGTGTCGCCACAATTGCAGTGCCACACACATCCAAAATGGTTGTCCAGCTTGTCTGCATAGTGTAGAATACGGTCGTGGTGCCCGGGCTCGGAACTGCGGAAAAGTGCGGGCGCAAGGTCCCGAAAACGGCGTTTGCGTCACAATGCTTCTAGTTCTGTGCTCTTATGCATGGGAGGTGGGTATGCATGCGCGCGTGCCGCGTTCGCTGGTGTTTTGTGTGCGGTTTTTTGTTTGTGCGGGGAGGGACCCCGCAGATTACTGTGTGTATGATGTTGTTATGAAATTATTGTTGGATGCGTTGTAGGGTGATTTTGCTACACTGTACCTGTTTCTATGCGACGAACTGCTGTGTACAAGCGGTGCCATCTCGGCCGGTGTCGCACAATTGCAGTGCCACACACATCCAAAATGTTGTCAGCTGTCGCATATGTAGAATACGGTCGTGGGCCCTGGCTCTGAACTGCGGAAAAGTCGGCGCAAGGTCCGAAAACGCGTTGCGTCACATGCTCAGTTCGTAGCTCTATCATGGGAGGTGGTATGCAGCGCGCGTGCGCGCGTTCGCTGTGTTTGTGTGCGGTTTTGTGTTTGTGCTGTGGAGGGACCCCGCAGATTACTGTGTGTATGATGTTGTTAGAAATATTGTGGATGCGTTGTAGGTATTTTGCCTACACTGTACCTGTTTCTATGCGACGAACTTGCTGTGTACAACGGTTGCCATCTCCGGCCGTGTGTCGCCACAATTGCATGCACACACATCCAAAATGGTTTCCAGCTTGTCTCATAGTGAATACGGTCGTGGTGCCTGGGCTCTGGAACGCGGAAAAGTGCGGCGCAAGGTCCCGAAAACGCGTTGCGTCACAATGCTTCTATCTGTAGCTCTTAGCATGGGGTGGGTATCATGCGCGCGTGCGCGCGTTCGCTGGTTGTGTGCGGTTTTTGTGTTTGTGCGTGTGGAGGGACCCCAGATTACTGTGTGTATGATGTTTATGAAATTATTGTTGATGGCGTTGTAGGGGGATTTGCCTACACGTACTCTGTTCTATGCGACGAACTTGGCTGGTACAAGCGGGTTGCCATCTCCGCCGGTGTCGCCACAATTGCAGTGCCACACACATCCAAAATGGTGTCCAGCTGTCTGCATAGTGAGAACGGTCGTGTGCCCGGCTCTGGAACTGCGGAAAAGTGCGGCGGCAAGGTCCGAAACGGCGTTTGCGTCACAAGCTCTAGTTCTGTAGCTCTATCATGGAGGTGGGTATGCATGCGCGCGTGCGCGCGTTCGCTGGTGTTTGTGTGGCGTTTTGTGTTGTGCGTGGAGGGGACCCCGCAGATTACTGTGGTGTATATTTTTATAATTATTGTTGGAGGCGTTGTAGGGGGATTTTTGCCTACACTGTACCTGTTCTGCGACGAACTTGTGTGACAGCGGTTCCACTCCGGCCGTGGTGTCGCACATTGCAGTGCCACACACATCCAAAATGGTTGTCCACTTGTCTGCATAGTGAAATACGTCGTGGTGCCTGGGCTCTGGAACTGCGGAAAAGTGCGGGCAAGGTCCCGAAAACGGCGTTTGCGTCACAATGCTTCTAGTTCTGTAGCTCTTAGCATGGAGGGTGGTATGCATGCGCGCGTGCGCGCGTTCGCTGGTGTTTGTGTGTGCGGTTTTTTGTGTTTGTGCGTGTGGAGGGGACCCCGCAGATTACTGTGGTGTATGATGTTGTTATGAAATTATTGTTGGATGGCGTTGTAGGGGTGATTTTGCCTACACTGTACTCTGTTTCTATGCGACGAACTTGGCTGTGTACAAGCGGGGTTGCCATCTTCCGGGCCGTGGTGTCGCCACAATTGCAGTGCCACACACATCCAAAATGGTTGTCCAGCTTGTCTGCATAGTGTAGAATACGGTCGTGGTGCCCTGGGCTCTGAACTGCGGAAAAGTGCGGGCGGCAAGGTCCCGAAAACGGCGTTTGCGTCACAATGCTTCTAGTTCTGTAGCTCTTATGCATGGGAGGGGTATGCATGCGCGCGTGCGCGCGTTCGCTGGTGTTTGTGTGTGCGGTTTTTTGTGTTTGTGCGTGTGGAGGGGACCCGCAGATTACTGTGGTGTATGATGTTGTTATGAAATTATTGTTGGATGGCGTTGTAGGGGTGATTTTTGCCTACACTGTACTCTGTTTCTATGCGACGAACTTGGCTGTGTACAAGCGGGGTTGCCATCTTCCGGGCCGTGGTGTCGCCACAATTGCAGTGCCACACACATCCAAAATGGTTGTCCAGCTTGTCTGCATAGTGTAGAATACGGTCGTGGTGCCCTGGGCTCTGGAACTGCGGAAAAGTGCGGGCGGCAAGGTCCCGAAAACGGCGTTTGCGTCACAATGCTTCTAGTTCTGTAGCTCTTATGCATGGGAGGGTGGGTATGCATGCGCGCGTGCGCGCGTTCGCTGGTGTTTGTGTGTGTGCGGTTTTTTGTGTTTGTGCGTGTGGAGGGGACCCCGCAGATTACTGTGGTGTATGATGTTGTTATGAAATTATTGTTGGATGGCGTTGTAGGGGTGATTTTTGCCTACACTGTACTCTGTTTCTATGCGACGAACTTGGCTGTGTACAAGCGGGGTTGCCATCTTCCGGGCCGTGGTGTCGCCACAATTGCAGTGCCACACACATCCAAAATGGTTGTCCAGCTTGTCTGCATAGTGTAGAATACGGTCGTGGTGCCCTGGGCTCTGGAACTGCGGAAAAGTGCGGGCGGCAAGGTCCCGAAAACGGCGTTTGCGTCACAATGCTTCTAGTTCTGTAGCTCTTATGCATGGGAGTGGAATTGTGGCGACACAACAGCTCCGAAGATGGCAACTCTGTTTTGCATTAGTGCACACACAAACACCAGGGAATGCACGCACGCGTTCACGCATCCCCCCCCCCCCCCATGATGAAGCTAACGGCTCATTTCAAAACGATGTGACAACCTGCATACACCTAGACCCACACACACTGGCTAACCGCTGTAGTGAAGTATACACCAATCAGATTAGCGCACCACCAACACACAATTGCCACAGTATATAAAAGCTTTTTCTTGCAACTTGCTCTGCCCATATAAACCTATCTAAAAGCGCGCGAAATCTCCTGGCCACAATGTTTTCAGTGTATTTGCTCTAGCTTGCTACCATCACTAGTAATTGGAAGCCACCTCTACCCCCCTCTCCTAGAGACTCAGCAGTGTTTTGAAAGTGTGTGGTTTGCTGTTTGGGTATTGAATTTGTGAATCTTAACATTCTTGCCCTTGGTCAGACAGTAAGTACTTTTTGTGTGTGTTTAGGTATGGTGTTAAATATAATATTTTTAGAGTCCAACCTGACCCTTCAAACACACACACACACACACACACACACACACACACACACACACACACACACACACACACACACACACACACACACACACACACATCCACAGGTTTGCATGCATGTCAAAAAACTTCATTCTAAGGAACAATGTTCCTTGAGTTTTGAATAAGATCATGTAAGGGAACACAAGAGGAATCTATTATCTCTAAGGCACATATTTTGGGATATATATATATTCTAATACCTTAATCTTATGACTATAGTCATAAAAATCACGTTCATATCCATATTATTCTCTCATTCTCGCTCTCTGTCTCTCTCTCTCTGTCTCTGTCTGCCTCTGTCTGTCTGTCTCTGTCTCTCTCTCTGTCTCTCTCTGTCTCTCGTCTCTCTGTCTCTCTGTCTCTCTGTCTCTCTGTCTCTCTGTCTCTCTTCTCTCTCTCTCTCTCTCTCTCTCTCTCTCTCATCTCTCTCTCTCTCATCCTCTCTCTCTCTCTCTCTCTCTCTAATACTTACTCTGTTACCCTTGAAAAATAAAGATTATTCATGCATGCATTCATTCATTCATTCATTCATTCATTCTCCTCTCTCTCTCTCTCTCTCCTCTCTCTCTCTCTCTCCTCTCTCTCTCTCTCTCTCTCTCTCTCTCTCTCTCCTCTCTCTCTCTCTCTCTCTCTCTCTCTCTCTCTCTCTCCTCTCTCTCTCTCTCTCGTCTCTCTCGTCTCTCTGTCTCCTCTCTCTGTCTCTCTCTCTGCTCTCTCTCTCTGTCTCTCTCTCTCTGTCTCTCTGTCTCTGTCTCTCTGTCTCTCTCTCTCTCTCTGTCTCTCTCTCTGTCTCTCTCTCTCTCTGTCTCTCTCTCTGTCTGTCTTCGTCGTCGTCTCTCGTCTGTCTGTCTCGTCGTCGTCTTCTGTCTCGTCTCTCTCTCTTCTCTCTCTCTCTCCTCTCTCTCTCTCTCTCTCTCTCTCTCTCCTCTCTCTCTCTCTCTCTCTCTCTCTCCTCTCTCTCATCTCTCTCTCTCTCTCTCTCTCTCTCTCAGATGACATTTACAAAACTACATACACACGGGACTGGATGTAAAAAAGCACAAGAGTGCTTATTCCATTATCCTCCATATATAAAAAAATAAATCACAAATCAAATCAAATCTCTCTCTCTCCTTCGGATGAGACTTTAAACCGAGGCCCCAGTGCAACCCATGCAGAACATCTTGTGCACTAAGTGTAGGCCATCGTGTGCCGGTGGGAACAGATATTTACAAAACTGCATATACACGGGGACTGGATGTAAAAAAGCACAAGAGTACTTATTCTATTATCTTCGATATAAAAGAATTTTTAAAAATTTAAAAAGAGAGATTCTTCTCTCTCTCTCTCTCTCTCTCTCATCTCTCTCTCTCTCTCTCTCTCTCTCTCTCTCTCTCTCTCTCCCTCTCCCTCTCTCTCTCTCTCTCTCCTCTCTCTCTCTCTCTCTCTCTCTCTCTCTCTCTCTCTCTCTCTCTCTCTCTCTCTCTCTCTCTCTCTCTCTCTCTCTCTCACACACACACACACACACATATTCCTAACCCTTAATCTTATCTCAGTGTCCTAAATGTAGCCACCTATCACAACAACGCAGTTTCTTGTCTAAACAGAAGCATGAGCCCGCCACTTCATTTTTTCCCCGCTCAATTTGAATTTTAAAAAAAACAACCGTGCTGCTTTTGTAGCCACACTGATAGATCTAAATGAGGTCACCAGCCTGCGTGCCAGTGCTCGCGTGCGCACACCCGCACGCGCGTGCGCGCGCACACACACACACACACACACACACACACACACACACACACACACACACACACACACACACACACACACACACACACACTACATTGGATTAATGCATTTTATTGAAATGTACAACTAATATGCTCCCTATATAAGAAAAAGGCTGAAAGATTTCTCTCTTTTTTTTATAATGGTACCTCCTTAGATAACAAGACATTGAATCTGATTTAAACTTTACAAATTATCGGAAAACCCATGATACTTACGAACAATTGATGATACAAAGGAATACAGCCAATTTTCTTAAACGCAGATCAAAGCCTATTTACTTTTAACAGTTAATGCACATCCAAGATAATCAAAGATTTCAAAATTAACCAGGACAGACATAACCACTGGCTAATAATTTCCAAGACCATGAAATAACCTGTACAAATCCAGCTTCTTGTATTCAGGCAGTGATTGTGGAATAATTTTCTACAACATTTGAAACATCAAAAGCAAGGATAAACACATGTCAAAATATATTTCATAGAACTTTTAATCAGTCTTTATATTACGACTTGTGACATTGCGCATTTATCTCTGCTTTAGGCATCATCGTCTTGGCTTTTACTTGAATATCTTTATAATGTGGTTTATTTTTGTAACTAATCGATATAATATTGCATGTAGCATGTCTGCACAGGGTGTGGAGATGAAGGTGCCACTGACGTCATTATTGTCACTATAAAATTAATGTGTTATGACTGAAGCTTATAGTCATATGTATTGATACATCATATCTATGAGTACTCTGATCTGCTGATGTGCTATGATTTTAGACCCCGGCAGGCTTAATTTGATTTTTTTTTTTTAAATCTTTTATATCGGGGATGACGGAATAAGCATTCTTGTGCTTTTTTTTCATCCAGTCCCCGTGTAATTGTAGTTTTGTAAATGTCCCTTTCCCACCGGCACACAAAGCGGAACAGGATTTAACGCGTGCGCAAGGTGTTCTGTGTGCGTTCGCACACGGGGCTTCGGTTTAAAGTCTCATCCGAAGGACTTTGGGGAGAGTGGAATCAGCACTGATGTTAACTCCAGGAGAAAAATCTCCTCGACCGGACTCAACCCAGGTCGTCAAATTTCCAGCACAATGTTCTGACCACTAGGCTTTCCGTCCCCTTGTGTTTTACGGTTTTGTGTAGGTGATTTTCCTTCCGTTTCATGCAATGCAATATTTGCCATTTTAAGAAAAAGAATATTTCATCCACGACTTGGAGTCCTTTTCTTAAAATGATCAAGGGGACAATCTGTGATGAATTCCTCCTTTTAAAATCCATGAAAGTCAAGGCTTGTCTATCGAAAGTATTCTTTTCTTTTAACTGATAATAAACCAAAGATACTTTTTGTAAAATATAAAATAATGGTTCAAATATGTGTGAATTCGTGGATATTACACACACAGACTTGCAGAATACAAAGCATTCAAGGGAAGAGCAGAACTCGGGTTGCTACGAAACAGATAAAAGGTTACAAATTCCATCCCACCCATGCCTAATACTTAGGCCTAAATGAAATCTAAGCTTAGTGCTGATTTTGTAAAACGACGGGATCAAGACAAGTGAACATTGTATTTTCGTTTCGGCATAGGGATATTTCGTCTCAATATATATATATATATATATATATATATATATATATATATATATATATATATATATATATATATATCTATATATCTATATATCTATATATATATATATCTGTGTGTGTGTGTGTGTGTGTGTGTGTGTGTGTGTGTGTGTGTGTGTGTGTGTGTGTGTGTGTGTGTGTGTTTATACTAGTTTGGCGACATTGGGGGCTTCCCGGAAGACTTGACAACCAGTTTTCAATTCCTATGTTCTGCCTTTTTGCATGGTCCCCGCCACATGCGCGCACACAAACAAACACACTGACAAACACCAGCGCGCGCACGCATGCATACCCACCCCCCTGCAGAAAAAGGTGCGGTTTGGGGCCAAGATGCGAGCCAAAGAGCCGTTTTCGGCCCCGTGCCACCCCGACTTTTGCACGGTAAAAGATCCCAGGGCACCAAGACAATATGGCACTGCATGCATACGCCCTCTCCCACCCTCTTTGAGGTGTGTGGCGCCGGATCTGTGGCGACAACACAGCCCCCAAGAGCTAAGAAAGCTAGTTTGTCACAAGGAAAGCCGGTAAGTGTACGCGACAAAAAACAAGCAGGGCGCACACTAATAATGACAATATACAGCAATATAATGCACTGCAGCAAAGTGCACCACAACATGCGCGCACACTAGACTTTGTTTTACACCTGAATATAATAGACACTCACACCCATGCACATATTGTTAGTTACATGGAGAGAGAGAGAGAGAGAGAGAGAGAGAGAGAGAGAGAGAGAGAGAGAGAGGTCTAGCAGTAGGCCTTGTGGGTTTCTTTTTCAAACAGTGAAGCACCCTAAATACACGTGGAAGTTGTACTTAAATAACAACCAATCAGAAAGGCCCTCTACCAACACCCAACAGCTGCTGCATATAAAACCTTTTTCCTGTATCTTCTCTGAGCATATAAACCTATCTAAAAGCGCGCCAAATCCACATCCCCCCTTCTTTTTTTACGTTCCATGTCTGTTTCCACTCCACGATAGCTTGCTACCATCAACAGCAGCAGCAGGATAGGTCTCCACCTTCATTCTCCACCCTAACAAACACCTGCACACAGGTGAGCCTAGAAACTGTATAGTTTGTGAGACACCTGTAGTGAAGGTAAGATGTTGCTGCTTGGGTATTTATTGGAATCTTAATATTCTTGCAGTTCATCAGACAGTAGTTTTTTCATGTATGTTTTTGTGTGGTTTATTTTACTGTCCAGGGTTGCCTTTCAAACACACATACATATATACACCGGCATGCATGCACACTCCCATGTAGGGAGACATTCATGCAAAACACACACAACTCATTCATACATGCAAATATATAGATGCATACGAACATTCATTCATGCAGATAGACGACATGCATGCACAGAATGGCAGACACAAACTGCTACAAATCTACTTTCATTTTCACCACTCCCCCTCCCTCCCTCCCCCCCCCCCCCCCCCCCCCTTTTTTTTTTTTTGTTCTTTGAATGCTCACACAGTAGCAACAAAGACTGTCATTATAGCAAAACATGTCTAGTGCTGCTGTGAAGCACCTCACAAGTCAGGCCCAGTGTATTCCTCTTCAGTGTATGAGAGAACTGTAAACTTTAAAGTCTTTCTGTAAAAAACGTAAGCAAATGGACCAAGAAGGCAGACAATAGACTCTTGTCTCTTGGACCAAGGCAGTAGCAATGAGGGAGATAGAAAAGAAAATTTGAAAAGAGAATTAACAGAGAATTTCCATAAAGTAGTGATGCTATCTATATTGATACCCCCCCCCCCCCACCACCACCACCACCACCACCTTTATGCCCACTGGGAGATCTGTCCATCTGATATCCCAGATTGTAAAGATTGATTGATTGATTGATTCTTTTGACATCGAGGATAATGGAATAAACACTCTTGTGCTTTTTTACATCCAGTCCTTGAGTGTATGCAGTTTTGTAAATGTCATAAGTTCCCACTGGCACATGATGGCCGACTCTTACGAAAAGCGGAACAGGATTTAACGTGTGAGCAAGATGTTCTGCGTGGGATCGCACATGGCCTGGGTTTACAGTCTCATCCAAAGGACTTTTGGGGAGAGTGGAGTCAGCACTGATGTTAACTCCAGGAGAAAAATCTCCACCGGATGGAACCCAGGTCATCAAATTGCCAGCATAATGTTCTGACCACTAGGCTATCTCTCCCCCCAAGAGAGAGAGAGAGAGAGAGAGAGAGAGAGAGAGAGAGAGAGAGAGAGAGAGAGAGAGAGAGAGAGAGAGAGAGAGAGAGTAGAGAGAGAACTCGAACTCGAAATGTTTATTGAGAGTAAATGGATAAGCACAAAGCTTCTTTACACCATGCTCTCACAAAAAAAAGAAAAATCGAAAAAAAGGAAATGAAAGAAAAATCACACACACTCACACACGTACACGCACACACACACACACGTACACGCACACACACACACACACACAACACACACACACCTAACACACACACACACACACACACAGAGAGAGACAGAGAGAGATGAGAGAGAGAGAGAGAGAGAGAGAGAGAGAGAGAGAGAGAGAGAGAGAGAGAGAGAGAGAGAGAGAGAGAGAGAGAGAGAGAGAGAGAGAGAGAGAGAGATCAAGCTCTGGATGTGTTTCAAAAGAATCATGATCTTGTCTCAGAAATTCTGTGTCACAGTGTGAATCTGTGCCGGTGTGTAAGAGAGTGTGCTTGTGCAGACACTGAAGAAAACTGCCGCCAACTTCTCTTTCACAGAATGGGGTCACATTCCCAACTCCTGTCGTCAGTGTCCTATATTCAGCCACCAATCACAGCAAGGCAGCACCTTGTTTGAATAGAAGCCTAGGCCGCCACTTTTCCCCCCTCAACTTGAATTTCTAAACAAACCCGTGCTGCTTTTGTAGCCATGCTGACAGATCTAAATGAGGTCTCCCACGCTGCCCACGTGTGCAAGCACGCACGCACGCACACACACACACACACACAACACACACACACACACACACACACACACACACACACACACACACACATTGATTTAATACATTCTCTTTAAATGTAGGACAAACATGCTCCCTGTATAAGAAAAAAGGAAACTTCCTTAGGTAACATAAGATACTGTAAATTTCTGTAGAAGACACAATCTACACTGGTTAGCGGCATCAAATCAAATTTTAAAAAATACCTGCAACTCTTATGAATTTTGATAGAGACATAAGAACTTTTCGAGATTGACATTTCATCAGCCTGCAAAAATTATAACTGTACATGGGTTGACGAAAATGCTGAGGAATAAAAATCTTGCCATAAATGTGTAAAGTGGGGACATTCCTTGATAAAATGAAAATCATCCCCTATAACATACATATTGCATTTTTAACATACTCTTTCTTCCCGTGGTATGTTATGGAAACGTCCAACTTAAATGGGAAGTTTGTGACAACTGCAACGAAATTTCATAAGAGTGTAAACATATACATCCATTTATATCCATATCAGCTGCTTTTTCATTTTAGCTCTGTAGCCTATCTTCCTGTAATGTTATGGACACACACACACACACACACACACACACACACACACACACACACACACACACACACACACACACACACAACACACACAGAGTTCAAAACTGTACACACACGGGGACTGGATGTAAAAAAAAAAAAAGCACACGAGTGTTTATTCCATTCTCCTTGAAATAAAAGAAGAAATGAGTGAAACTCCAGCTCTGCTGTCTTCCATTGCCTCAGAAGTGCGTAAAGCATTTAAAGGGAAGCCACTTTTCTAGTACTCTTTAATTTGAAGTATTTGACGCGTTGTTTCCCTTTAACTGTACAGCTATCTTTGTGGAACTGGCTCTACACAAAAAAACTCGGGGGGGGGGGGGGGGGTCAGGGATAGTTAATATTTGTTTATGTCCAATAGTAGTTTACACAACTTTTTTTCATCCTGCCCTCACAAAAAAAAACAAAAAAACCATGAAAATTGACTTCTAAAACATTCAAAGACATATCAACCTTTGTTGAAAAACTAAATAAATGAGGATTTTCTTCCATCAAATCTCTGAAGATAAAAAAGCAAACCCAAGACAGTACCACATAAGCTCACGTCATACATACAAATGATAAAAATACAAAATAACATGGGCATGAATAACAACAGTCGAATGTGAGGTAGTATCGAACATAAACACGGACTTACAGTTTGCCCATCAGATGTTTCTTCAAAAGTTTCTTAAACATTTGTTTTGAAGGAACTGATTTAGAAAGGGAGGTAGGTTATTCCACAATGTTCTTCATGAATATGCAAGGCTTGATTTATAGAGATTATTATGGGGCCTGGGCAGAAACAGTCTATGGGTAAGCCATTAACAGTTCAAGTGTAGTGCAGTTTCATTCTTAGCAGTGTAGGGGTAGTGCAGTTTGATAGGTTTTTACTTTCAACAGTATAGGTGTAGTGCTGTTTTATAGGTTTTTACTTTAGGTATAGTGCAGTGTTATAGGTTTATACTTTTAGGTAAGTGTAATGCAGTTTTCTAGGTTTTTACTTCTAGTTTAGATATAGTGCCGTTTTATAGGTTTAAAAATACTTTTAGTGTAAGTGTAGTGCAGTTTTATAGCTTTTTACTTTTTGCTGAGCTAAAGTGCAGTTTTATAGGTTTATACTTTTAGTGACGGTAAAGTGCAGTTTTATAGGTCTATACTTTTAGTGCAAGTGTAATGCAGGTTTATAGATTTATACTTTTAGTGCAAGTGTAGTGCAGTTTTATAGGTTTTTGTTTAAGTGTGGTGCAGTTTTATAGGCTACATTTGTTTTGGTGTAGTGCAGTTTTACAGGTTTTCACTTATAGCAGTTTTTGTTAGTGCAGTTTTATAGGTTTTCATTTGAGTGTTATGCATTTTATAGGGTTTTACTTCTTTAGGTGTAATGCAGTTTTATAGGGTTTTTTTTTTAGTAGTACCTGTGTAGTGCAGTTTTATTGGTTTTTGTTTATTTAGGTGTTGGGCAATTTTATAGGTTTTATTACTATAGTAGTATGGGTGTAATGCATATTATAGGTGTTTACATTTAGTGCAGGTGTAGTGAAGTTTTATAAGTTTTTTAGTTTAGGTGTAGTGCAGGTTTATATTTAAGTAGTTCAAGTGTAGTTTTATAGTTTTGTTTTTTTATTTTAGTTCAAGTGTAGTGCAGTTTTATGTTTTTTATTTTAGTTTAAGTGTAGTGCAGTTTTATGGGTTTTTTTTTTTTAATTTGTAAGTGTTGTGCAGTTTTAAAGTAGTAGGCACCCATCAGTCTCGGAAGACATGGAGTTGCGCTCTAGTCTTTAGAGCGCAAAGTCTGGGTAGGTAAGTATGGAGGGCAAGCTGTTACCCATGCAGAAGACTCCCCCTCTCCACGCCACTGGGATGATCCATTGGAAAGGCAATGACCGATACGAAGGGTTCCAGTACCGTCGCAGGAGCCACCAGAACTTTGCCATATAGCCTACAGCCTCGAGCTGCTCTGGGACTCCAACTCCCCGATTTTCCTCAGGGATGGTGTCTAAACACGACACCTGTGTGCATGCTGAGTTTTTTTTTATATAATAATTTTGTCATCTCGTCCTACCGGCACACGATGGCCTGCTCTTCCGAAAGGCGGAACGGGGTTTTAACGTGTGCGCAAGATGTTCTGCGTGCGTTCGCACACGGGGCCTCGGTTTATAGTCTCATCCGAATGACTTTACATTCAGTTCGATTTTTTCGTCGAACTAGGAAGAAAGGGCGAGGCTGGGTACAAACCCAGAAACTCACAGTTTACATATTGGCAAGCAAACGTCCTAACCATCCTGCCACCGTCCTTCGTGCAGTTTTATAGATTTATACTTTTAGTGCAAGTGTAGTGCAGTTTTATGTTTTTACCATTAATGTAGGTGTACTGCAGTTTTATAAGTTTTCACTTATAGCAGTTTACCTTAGAGCAGTTTTATAGGTTTTTATTTGTTTAAATGTGGTGCAGTCTTATAAGGTTTTACTTCTGTAGGTGTAGGCTATTATTATATATATATATATATATATATATATATATATATATATATATATATATATATATATATATGGGATGTAGTGCAGTTCTATTGGTTATTTAATTATTTAGGTGTAGTGCAATTTTATAGGTTTTTAGTTATGCAGTTTATTGGGTTGGTATTTTTTTGTGTGTTTTAATTTTTTACTATAGTAGTATGGGTGTATTGCAGATTAAAGGTTTTTACTTTTAGAGTAGGTGTAGTGCAGTTTTTTAAGTTTTTTTTTTTTTTTTAGTTTAGGTGTAGTGCAGGTTTACATTTAAGTAGTGTAAGTGTATTTATATATTATTATATACATATATATATATTTTTTAGTTCAGTTGAGGTGTTGTGCATTTTTATGGGTTTTATTTTGTTTAGGTGTAGTGCAGTTTTATAGGTTTTTACTTTTAGTCTAGGTGTACTGCTTTTTTTTGTTGTTTTTACTTTTTAATGTAGGTTTGTGCAGTGCAGTTTTATAGTTTTTTTTTTTAGTTTAGGTATAGTGCAGTTATTTTGTGCGATTTTTTTTTTAGTTTCGGTGTAGTTTTATAGAGTTTTACCGACTTTTTAGTTTAGGTGTAGTGTTGTAGGTTTTTACTTTTTGTATAAGTGTATTGCAGTTTATAGGTTTTTACTTTGAGTAGGTGTAGTGCAGTTTTATATCTTTTGTTATAATTTAGTTATAGTACAGTTTTATAGGTTTTTTTTTTAGTTTGTGTGTAGTTTTAGATTTTTTTAGTTTAGGTGTAGTGTTGTTTTAAAGGTTTTTGACTTTTAGCATGTAGGTGTAGTAGTTTTATAGGTTTTAACTTTTAGTATAAGTGTGGTGAAGTTTGTTACGTTTTACTTTTAGTATAAGTGTAGTGTATAAGTTTTATAGGTTTTTACTTTTAGTATAAGTGTAGTGTAGAAGCATAATAGGTTTTTACTTTTAGTGTTTAAGTGTAATTAAATGTTATAGGTCTTTAATTTTAGTATGTGTAGTGAAGTTTGATAGGTTTTCACTTTTAGTTGTATAGGTTTAGTGTAGTGAAGTTCGATAGGTTTTTACTTCTGGTATAGATGTTCTGCACTTTGATAGGTTTTCACTTTTAGTTGTATAGGTGTAGTGCCGTTTCATTAGTTTATAGGCAGTGCAGTTTTATAGGTTTTTACTTTTAACAGTCTAGTGCAGTTTTACATTTTCGTAGTATAGGCGTAGTGCAGCTTTATAAGTTTCTGGTTTTAGTGTGCATGTAGTACACTTTTATAGGTTTTACTTTTTGTAGAAGCAGCTTTTTTTTTCTTTTTTAGCAGTAAAGGTGTAGGGCACATGCAGTTACTTTAAGCTCAATGTAGTTTTATAGGTTTTTACTTTTAGTAGTGTACATGTGGTAGTGCAGATTATGTTTCAACTTTTCATGTGTGCATGAATGAAGATTATAGATTTTTTTAACAGTGTAGGTCTACAAGTAGTGTTCTAGTAATACTTTTAGCCTGTAGCTTCAGTGCAGTTTTATCTACTCTTAATGGCAATATTGGAGTGTTTTTAAGTTGTTGTTTTTAGCAGTGTTAGGTATTACAAATTTCAAGGTTCGTTTTTATAGCAAGTTCTTTTGTTTTTTTTAGCAGTACAGGCGTTATACAACTTTATTTACTTTTAGTGGTCCAGTTTTGTTTATTTTATAGCAGTGTAAAAAGTGCAGTTTTATAGATTTATTTTTAGCAGTATAAATGTAGTGGTTTTATAGTCAAGAAATTTCAGCAGTGCAGGTGGTTTTACTTTAGCAATGTAAATGCATCTTTTATTTCAGCAGTGCATGTGGTTTTACTTTAGCAATGTAAATGCATCTCCTTTTTCCAGTGCAAGGTTTTCTTCAGCAAGTAATGTATCTTTATTTCAGCAGTGCTGGTTTTACTTCAGCAATGTAAAGCATTCTTATTCAATGCATTTCTAGAAGTAATGTATTCCTTATTTGCAGTGGTGTTCTAAGTAAGTACCTTTTATTTCAGCAGTGTCAGGAAGAGGCAATACAAGAATTTGCATCAATATTGAGTCGTAGTTAGCTTGCTTGATCCAAATAGAGTAACTGATTTTATAATATAACAAGCCTTTGCAGCCGTCTTGCACTTACATGTGCAGAAAATCTAATGCATGTACACATAATTAAGATCTCTTAAGTCAGTACAGATAATAGTGAGTAGTGGTGGTGGTGGCATTAAAAAAAGGTATACACTTACACCCTTGTTGAACCTCAAGGTTTTAGTCAAGAACAAAACTCCCCAAGTTTTTAAGAGCTGTTAAGGGTTTATTTTTCAGTAGAATCAGGTGTAGTTTTATGGATTTTAGCAGTGCATTTTTTTTTAAAGGATTTTTCCTGTACAAGTTTAGTGTAGTTTTGCCGTAGTTTTTGGTTTCAGTTTTAGTAGTGCAAATCCAATCCAATCCTTTTATTTCCAGTTCAAGTGCAGAGTAATATTGAGGGCTTATTTTAGCAAAGTATTGTTTTACAAGTACAAGTTTAGTGTAGTTTTATGGATTTAGGCTGTGCAAGAGAGAGTGTAGTTTATAATTTTTTAAAGCAAAGTTTTGGGGTTTTAGTTTTAGCAGTGCAAATTAAATCAAATCAAATTCTTTTAATTCGAGTACAAGTGTAGTGTAGTGTACTGTGTTTATTTTAGCAAATTATAGTTTCAGAAGTTTATATTACAAGTGTGTGTTGTTTTATGCGTTTCATTTAGCAGTGTCTTTTAGCAGTGTATGTCACATAGTTTTATTTTCTTTTAGCAGTGTATGTCACATAGTTTTATTTTCTTTTAGCAGTGTACGTCACATAGTTTTATTTTCTTTTAGCAGTGTATGTCACATAGTTTTATTTTCTTTTAGCAGTGTATGTCACACAGTTTTATTTTCTTTTAGCAGTGTATGTCACAGTTTTATTTTCTTTTAGCAGTGTATGTCACAGTTTTCTTTTAGCAGTGTATGTCACATAGTTTTATTCTATTTTAGCAGTGTATGTCACATAGTTTTATTTCATTTGTACAAGTGCAGTTTTGAAGGTCTATCATAGCAGTGTAGGTGTAATATACCTGGGTTTTTATTATTCATTTTACCAGTGCAATTATAATATGGATTTATTTTATCAATGTAAGAGTATGGATTTATTTTTTTCAGTTAAAAAATGGTCACAGTTGCAATAATCTCACTGTTGGTGAACCTCAGAGCTCTAGCATAGGAATAAAGTTTTTAAAAGTATAACACACTCCTGCACACTCTCTCTCACACCTCACAAACAGGCAACACCACTGCGTTGGCAAGTCCCCTTCACAGGGATGCAAGCAGGAGGGGGAGGAGGGAATTGGGGGGAGAGGGAATGATGGTTATGGATCAGTATTGGAATGTTTTATATTTGGGGGGAAGGGGGAATGATGATGAAACAAAGTAACACTGTCCACAGCTTCAGTTTGACCACTGGTATGGCGCTAAAGCAGAATTCCAAACAACTTTGACTTCAGCCCATTAACATCAACAAGATTTCAATTCTCTCCCATTCCAAAGTTTGATGTGCTGGGCCTGACTTGTCAGGCACAGTGCGACACATTTTCGCTTCATATGACAAGATTCAGAAAGAAAACGCCTGCCTTTCTCTGTCAGGCACAGCGTGACACATTTTCGCTTCATACGACAAGATTCAGAAAGAAAAACGCCTGCCTTTCTCTGTCAGGCACAGCGTGACACATTTTCGCTTCATACGACAAGATTCAGAAAGAAAACTCCTGCCTTTCTCTGACGGAACAATTTTTGAAAAAAGTGGCTGTGCTCTACTCTTACCTCCACCTCCCAGTGCTAAAACTGAAGCCATGGAAAACACTGCTGATTTCTAAACTGAAACAGACACCATTGTTCACTGTCCTCCTGGAAAGGCTTCTGAGCCAGCCCTCCCTGCCGTTTTTCTGAATGAAGGGAGTTGTGTGCAGTTGTCTGCCCCTGCTGCTGTGGTCTGGGGGTACAGCAGGCATGTGCTGCCTGCCCCCTCTTCCCTCCCTCATGCCTGGACAGACAGACACCATCTGCACACACCACAAGTGACACACCAGTCACACTGCACACACCACAAGTGACACATCATGCATCACGCTCGTAATTTGACGACCCGGGTTCGATTCCCGTTGGAGGGGATTTTTCACCTGGGGTTAACATCAGTGCCAACTCCATTCTCCCCAGAAGTCCTTTGGAGAGACTATAAACTGAGACCCCATGTGTGAACGCACACAGAACATCTTGTGCACATGATAAATCCTGATCCGCTTTTCGTAAGAGTATAGTAGGCCATTGTGTGCCGGTGGGAAAAGATGACAAGATTTACAAACTGCATACACATGGGGACTAGATGTGAAAAAGCACATGAGTGCTTATTCTATTATCCTCGATATAAAAGAATATATGTAAAAGAATATATTAAAAAATTAACGAATAAATAAAAAAATAAAAAGCTAACACTGCACACACCAGAAGTGACACATCAGTCACACTGCACACACCACAAGTGACACATCAGTCACACTGCACACACCACAAGTGACACATCAGTCACACTGCACACACCACAAGTGACACATCAGTCACACTGCACACACCAGAAGTGACACATCAGTCACACTGCACACACCACAAGTGACACATCAGTCACACTGCACACACCACAAGTGACACATCAGTCACACTGCACACACCAGAATGACACACCAGTCACTCACTACCTAAAACAGCACAGAGAATAATCATGTCATCACTAGGAAGGAAAGTGGCAGGATGTCAAGATGTTCGTCTGCTAACAAGTGTGAGATTCTGCGTTATATTCCCAGCCTTGCTCTTTCTTCCCAGTTGGATGTTTTGGATGACACTATAAACCTGAGGCCCGGGAGATATGAGAGATCGTTTCACTGAAATACTTTTAGGCAAAACATCTGAGTTACTGTCAAACTTCTATGATCATGCTATTTTGGTATGTTCATACTAAAATTGGTTTGCATGTTTAAGTAAATAAAAAGTTTACAATTATCTAGTAAAAAAAAAAAAAAGGCAAAAAAAGGCAAAAAAATTGCGAAGTTCATAACTACATCTACCGATCACTATTAGTCCACAAAAAAATGCTGCAGTGGAATGTGGAAACCAAAGGTACAATATTCACTGCCTTGATCATGTCCCTTTACAAAATCAGCACGTACATTTAATTTAGGCTCCAGCGTTAGGCACCAATTTTGTGTCTAATATTGTTACCTTGTATCTGATTCGTAGTAATTTAAATCCAAACTAAGTGTGAAATCTGCTCTTCGTAGTTGGCTTCAGTTTCAAACTCTTGCCTCCCCCCCCCCCCCCCCCCTTTTACAGGCCTATGTGTTTTATCACATATACAGCAAAAACACTTTTTTTGTGGCTACATTACTGATACAGCCTCTGAGCTCTGCTTTTGTCTGTCACACAGATTGAATGAACAGTTTTTGCCATGCTTTGTCGTTTTGAACTCTGAAAGACAAAAATCCATCAGTGATCGATCGATGACTTCCACAGACCTACTGCGCATGTGCCACATTAATATTTACCTCCCTGCACGAGTTTGTTCTCCGTTCTTCCTTGTTTGCTTCATCTGCACACTCGCACGCATTTGAACATTTATTTTCCACACAATGATGTATCTTTAGTTTATCATCATCCTTCATGAGAATACTTTTGAAAGACAAACCTCAACTTTCAAGGGTTTTCCAGGAGGTTTTTGTCATGGGTTTATTTTCAAAAGGATGCAAAACCTACAATTTAATATTCCTTTACAAAAAAATTTAAATCTGAAAATCGCCAATACAGAATTCCATTTGAAACGG
>CM060343.1:30116678-30131678 GCA_030674155.1 Stramonita haemastoma
CACTTTTTGACACCACCTGTGAATGAAGCCTAACTTTCACTAGTGAGTAGCCCAATGCGACAGACGTAGCACAAGTTTCACACCTTACTCGGCAAAACAAACAGCTAATTTTGCTGTTTGTGCATCTATATCTGCAACTGTGCCTCTTCTAGCCCCATCACGGCCTCTTAGCGTCATTTTGCGTTTACTCCACGTCTTTCTTCCCTTGTAAGTGTGTCAGTTTGGTCAGTTTTTCCATGAAAATCTACACAACTTTCCGCCATGTTGTTTTGAAAGAGGTGCCATGCGCATGCGTTGTAAGGGGAGACTATTAGGCTAGGCTTAGCCTATCAAATGATAGCAGACAATGTAATGCAAGATGAATGCAGTCGCTGCATGATAGCAGATGAACGTTTTCAATTTTCTGATTTTTTGTTGAGAAAAAATCATATTTTGATTAATGAAATTGTATTTCTGCATTTTTCAACTTTTTCAGGAACAAATATTGAAAAATATGGACACAAACACAAACACACAAACACACTGAATACTTACCTTAAAATTACACTGCAGTCTCCTCAACATCTCCAGAGTCTGATCCGTCAAGGTCCTACAACCCCCTGAACAGAAAGATGAACAAATGTCACTATCATGTCTGCAAATTCATCCACAACCAACGCCTGCCCCCCCTCCCCCCCCACCCCCCACACACAGAGTAAATAATTTAGCAAAATACTACATCCACCCCCACCCCTTCACAAAAAAACAAACAAAAAAACAAAAAACACGCATACAGAGTGAATACTTAACTTTGCCAAACACTGCACTCCCTTGAATATCTTCAGATTTTGACGACTCTGGAATCCCCAACCTTATGAACACACTGAATGAACAAATGTAGCTTCTACTTCTGTACACAAACCCATCTACCACCATCCATTCCCTCCCCCCCCCCCAACACACACAGACATACACAAAGTGAATACTTCACTTAGCCAAACACTGTAATCGTCTCAACATCTCCAGTATGAAACATCAAAGCTCAGCAAACAATGAACAAATGTAACTGCAATGTCTACAGACAAATCCATCCCCCCCCCCCCCCCCCCGAAAAAAAACACACACACATACACAAACACTGAATACTTAGCAAAACGCTGCAGTCCTTTCAACATCTCCAAAGCCTGATCAGTCTAGGTCTAACAACACTGCAAACTCAGAGAAAGAACAAACATAACTATAATGACTGTGCAAATCCATCTATCCCGTAACTCTCCCCCCACCCCCACCCCCTAACACACACAAATGAATACTTAACTTAGCAAAACACTGCAGTTCCTTGAACATCTCCAAAGTCTGATGCATCTAGGTTCACCAACCCTGTAAACACACTGAATGAAAAAATGTAACTCCTATTTCTGAACACAAACCCATCCATCCCCTCCCACCCCCACTCCACACACACACACTTAAACTTACACACAGACAGAGTGAATACTTAACTTAGCAAAACACGGTAGTCCTCTCAATATTTCCGAAGTCTGATCAATCTAGGTCCACCGACCCTGTAGAACACAGAATAGGAACAAGTATAACTATGTGTGCATGCCCCCACCCCCCACCCCAACACACACATTATACATACACACACATTATACACACAAACACACACCCACACACACTTATAAAAAAAAAGTGAATACTTAGCACAACACTGCAATTCCTTCAACATCTTCAAAGTCTGATGCCTCTAGGTTCCTTAACCCTGTAAACACACCGAATAAACAAATGTTAACTTCTATTTCTGTACACAATTCCTTCCATCCATCCCTCCCCCCACGCCCTCCCACACACAGAGTGAATACTTAACTTAGCAAAATAATGCAATCCTCTCAACATCTTCAAAGTCTGACCAGCCTAGGTCTGAATACACTGCAAAGAGAAAAAATAAACAAATGTAACTGCAATGTCTAAACAAAGTTCCATCCCCCCCCCCTCTCACCCCCAACAAACACACAGCGAGAAATAATATTTAACTTAGCAAAGTGTTGCAGTCCCCACAATTTAACAAGGTCTAGTAGCACTGCAAACTCAGAAAAGGAGCAAACGTGTTCTATAAAGATTGTGTGCAAATCTATCTATCCCTTACCTCCCCTTCCCACACACACAGAGAGTGAATACTTAACTTACTCAGCACAACACAGCAGTCCCTGGAACATCTTCAGTCTGATGCCTCTAGAATCACCAACCTGTAAACACACTGAATGAACAAATGTAACTCCTGTTTCTCTACACAAACCCATCCACCCTCAACACACACACACACACACACACACACACACACACACACACACACACAGAGTAAATACTTAACTTAGCAAAATACTGCAATCCTCTCAACATCTTCATAGTCTGATTCGTTTAGGTTCACCACTCCTGTAAACAAGGAACAAATAACTGCAATGTCTGTACACAAATCCATCCCCCCCCCACCCCCCCTATTTACACACATAGTGAATACTTAACTTGGTAAAACGCTGCAATCCCCTCAACATCTTCAAAGTTTGATTCATCTATGTCTAACAACTCTGCAAATAGAAAATTGAACAAATGTAACCACAATGCCTGTATGCATGTTCATCTACCCCCCTCCCTCCCTCCCACCCCACACATACAAAGAATACTCAACTGAGCAAAATACTGCAGTCCCCTCAACCATTTACCCCCCTCCCTCCCACCCCACACGCAGAAACAATACTTCACTGAGCAAAACACTGCAGTCACCCCAACATCTCCAAGGTCTGATCCATCATGGTTCACTGACCCTGTGAAAACAGAAAATGAAGAAATGTAACAGCAGCATCTGAATATCAGAATGCAAATCCATCCTCCCTCTCATCCCCCCACCCCCCTGCCAGGCACACATACACACAACTTTCACACACACCCACAACTTTCACACACACACACACAACTTTCACACAGGTGTATGCACATAACACACACCAGCTAAAAAGTTTCTCACACACACACACACACACACACACACACACACACACACACACACACACACACACACACACACACACACATGCAGCAGCAACAGATAAAAGAAAAATAAATAAAATGCATGTCTACGCACACATAGCACTTACATCCACGACACTCCCCGACTGTTCATCCTACACACACCAGCTCTGTAACAACAGCAACAACCATGTAGCAACAGCATCTCTAGTCATATTGCCAGTGTATCAGCCTCTCTTATTCTCTAAACCTCTCCCTCCCTTAAACCCCCCACCCCCCAAAAAAAATCCCTTCTCCCCCTCCCCTACCCCCTTTCCTTTGCAGGGAGGTGGAAGAAAAGTTTGTTTCCCTTTCCCACACAGAACCCCAAATGTATACAGCCTTTCTGAGAAAAAAATTTAAAAAGATTTGTCTTGATTTATAAACTGTTTTCTTGAAGTTAAGCTTGTAAAATACATACATCCTATTCCTACCTTTAGTAAACTACCCTTTCCTTGGTTTTTCCCTCATCAAACAACTTCATGCTTCAGCACCCCAGTCTGCTATCTTCAAGATAAAGACTATCAAAGTATAAGAACATGAACTTGATCAGTTCCTTATTGCTAATTCCCCACGACCTCAACAATAAATACACACCAGGTGCATTTATACAACAGTGTACTCAGTCAAATCTGGATGGTCAACACTGGACCAATACTAGCACCATGGAATTAACACAACACTTGGGAAGACAACACTTGTGAAGACAACACTTGTGAAGACAGCACTTGTGAAGACAACATTAACTTGTGAAGACAACACTCCTGAAGACGCACTCATTCTTACACACAGAAACAGCCCATGACAGAGTTCCTACACATAACCACAGAGCTTTCAAAACCTAACCCTCAGACATCAACCCTTAGAAACCTACAGACTGCTCTCTACTCTGCCCACCTTGTCTGCTGATGCTGGCACTGTCTGTCTGTGTCTGTATGGTGCAGAACCCACCCTTACACACGCATGCATGCACACACAAACACACACACACACTCACACACACGCACACACACAAACAAACACATACAAACTGCAAATGTAAACAGCTTTCCTTTCCAAACTCTTTTGCTTCCTCACCAAATTGCAAATATATACACACACACACATTATAATATATATATATATATATATATATATATATATATATATATATATATATATATATATATATATATATATATACATATATACACATATTACTTTTCTGAAACTAGATTTAGAAAGTCTTATCTAAGGAATATACCTATATTTTTAGTTTTCTCAAAATGGTTTTTAAGTTAGGAACTATATCCATCAAGGTTTATTCAAAAGTATTTTTTTAAGTTATGAACTTAACTACACTTATTAGTTTAAAAAAAAAATTCAGTTAGAAATGTGCCTGTGCTTTATATTTACATTTTGTCTATTTATCACCTTAGATGAAAGTTCTTATACCTGTGTTTTATTTTGACTTGCAATGTCAGTGCTCAAAGCGCTATGATGCACTATACTAAGAGGCGCTTCATGAAATAATGACAGTGTGACAGAAAAAATGTAAAGTTACCAGTTAGAAAACAGAAACACTAATCCCATTAACAAGAAAACAACAATCTGTGAAAACAACATTTGTCGTCTTGTCCTATGAGTGAAATGCATACAACTACTACTGTGTCTGTCCTATGAGTGAAATGCATACTACTACTAATGTGTCTGTCCTATGAGCGAAATGCTTACAACTATTGATGTCTGTCCTATGAGTGAAATGCATACAACTACTACTGTGTCTGTCCTATGAGTGAAATGCTTACAACTACTACTGTGTCTGTCCTATGAGTGAAATGCATACAACTACTACTGTTGTCTGTCATAGGAGTGAAATGCATACAACTACTACTGTTGTCTGTCATAGGAGTGAAATGCATACAACTACTACTGTCTGTCCTAGGAGTGAAATGCATTGCGCTGGCATTAAGTGCCCGACATGTCAGAACCACCACATCCAACTTCAGCATGGGAGATAATTGTTATATTGATAATTGTTATATTTTAAATCTTTCTGGAAAAAAGGCAGGAAAATAACCCAAAAGGCAGAAAACGGACAAGAAAGAGGTGACAGGAAGAAAAGGAACATGGCTAAACAAAGAAAAGTATAGAGAAGAGGCAATTCCTAGCACAAAATTTTCTTCAGGTGGGGATTCTATTTATACCGATAGGACCCAGGCATGTCAATGGGGGGGGGGGGGGGGAGGGAGGGGGGGGTGGGTGGGTCGCGGGGAGTTGGTGTCCAGTTGTAACAAAGTTTTTGTAAACAGATCTGCTGTTTCTTTCCTCCATCTACAGCCACTCAATGCTTCTCCTCACTTCAAACTCTCTTCTCCACTTCAAACTCTTCTTCTCTCTCTCCATCAAACTCTCTTCTCCATCTCTCTCCATACTCTCTTCTCCACTCAACTTCTTCTCCCTTCAACTCTCTCTCGCTTTTCTCCACTCAAACTCTCTTCTCCTCCAAACTCTCTTCTCCACTCCAAACTCTCTTCTCCAATGTAAAGCAGTATGTGGGCCACTTGGTCCTCAGGTTTCTGACATTCCTCGTTCTGAAGAACTCTTCTATCCCAGGCTCAAACAGCTAGCTTCAGGGCTTCTAGGATGTCAGGTGAGGTCCAGCCCAATATGCACAGGGAGGATTTTGCTGGCCACAGTGAAACAGATTTCTGTAGGACTGAAACTGCTTCTGCAGAGGTCTTCCTCCAGACATGGTTTGCGGTCATGTCGCTGATAGACAGCGACCATTCCAGACAACATGGGACATGTGCGGGTAAACTGAATCTAGTAGACTGCAATAGCCAATGGCTTTTATCAGATCGCCAACTCACCAACACACACCCAACAACCCCTTCTATTCCGCCTTAAACAAGCTCACAAAGCTGATGTTTGGCTACAGTCCCTATTGAGTCATGTAGCTGCTACATGAAATACTTTAAGATAGAGGAGACAGTCTACTGACCACATACATGGCTTAAAGTCATATGTGCACACTCAAAATTGTCTGATAATACCTTTAGTGAAAAGATATGACTGAATAATTCTGAACATTCACACACACACACACACACACACACACACACACACACACACACACACACACACACACACAACACACACACCACTAAACACACACACACACTCACACACTCTCTCTCTCCCTCTCTCTCTGGGGACAGATAGCCTAGTGGTCAGAACATTACGCTGGCAATTTGACGAACCAGGTTCGTTTCCGGTTGAGGAGATTTTTCTCCTGGAGTTAACATCAGTGCTGACTCCACTCCCCCAAACTCCTTCGGATGAGACTCTAAACTGAGGCCCCGTGTGCAAACAGAAAATCTTGCGCACATGTTAAATCCTGTTCTGCTTTTCGTAAGAGTAGGCCATCGTGTGCCGGTGGGAGCAGATGACATTTACAAAACTGCATACACACGGGTACTGGATGTAAAAAAACCACAAGAGTGCTTATTCCATTATCCTCAATATAAAAGAATAAATCAAATCAAATCAAATCTCTCTCTCTCCCATTTGTGTTTGCATATGCATGTTTTTTTTAAACCACACAAATGTTTATTCCCTTATCCTCAAAATGAAAGAGTAAAATGATAAAACATAAAAAGCCCTAACTCCCAATCCCACAGACCAGGTAGCCCACAGCAAGCACAGGTACGGCTTATCTCAGCAGAGAACAGGCACCCAGCCCACACTTGCCTCCTGTCAGTTCTGATATGCTAGCTCCCACCCTGCTCATTCACTTTGAATTTTACGTTCTTCATAAATGGCAAACAGCTACATTTTTCATGTGAAAAGTATAGCCCAGTGAAAGCAATGTTTGGGATTTTACTCTAAGACAAATAATACAAGTCTAGCAACAGATTGCCAGATGTTTTTTTCACCTGCTTCTTACAGACCCTTTACTTTCTACTATAACCAGGACAACATCCCTGATACAATGCTTTGGAAGACTGACAGAACACATCTAATCTCCTACAATGCTTAGGAAGACTGACACATCTCCTACAGTGTTAGGAAGACTGACAGAACACATCTATCTCCTACAGTGCTTAGGAAGACTGACACCACACATCTAATCTCCTACAATGCTTAGGAAGACTGACACAACACATCTCCTACAGTGCTTAGGAAGACTGACACAACACATCTAATCTCCTACACCGCTTAGGAAGACTGACACATCTCCTACACTGCTTAGGAAGACTGACACAACACATCTCCTACACTGCTTAGGAAGACTGACACAACACATCTCCTATACTGTTTAGAAAAGCTAACATGGCTCTTTACCTAATCATGAGCTGGCTTCAGTGTCAACACAGAAGACAAATTTATCTTCAATCCAGCATCACATTACCAAATGCTACCTAACTTAATCCTAACATGTTTTGAATACTGAACAGCCCAGACAAGCTGTTATGCTCAAGAGGAAAAGCACCTTACACCCCCCCTTTTAATGAAACTTCTTTAATCTAACAAACTTATACTATTTTTTAAAAGTTGTTCAATGTGTTGATCTTTGTATCAATAAATCATAGCAAAAAGATAACCTTTTATTAGAAAAAACAGCTCCCACTGGCAAATTAATGTCACACAGATTCAGAAAGGACTGTGGTGATATGCTCTCCTTTGGAAAATCAGTCTGAATTTCACACACACACCACACACCACACACACAACACACACACACACACACACACACACACACACACACACACACACACACACACACACACACAATCTCTTGTACCAGTACAATACAATTTTGTATTGTGACCACACACCACCACCACCACCACCACTAAAGAAAACATTACTAAATAAAAGCAAAACATAAAAATAAATAAAGGAAGATAATTTTTTTAAAAAGAAGTCTCAAGTGGTGTGATACTATACTATAAAATGTCATTCAAACAAGTCTGGGGTTTTGGAGATAGCTGGAGTTTTGCACAGCTTTCTAATGAGGAAAATAAAAGCAAACCATACTCTTTCACAGGAGTATCATTTTCTCCAAAACAAAACTTACTGTTCATATACCTTAGTTACATACAAAAACAGTTTTCAATCTTTCAGAACATCTGAAAAAAGAATATCTGTGTAACTTCAGACAAACCCTGTTGCCAAAAATAACATCAAAATACCATATTTCAAGACAATGAGTCAGAGTTCAACACCACACTTAGGCAACATCAATACTGACAGTAAAATCACTCTTATTCACACAACACACACATGCTCTCTCTGTCTCTGTCTCTGTCTCTCTCTCACCCTCACACACTTACACACACACACACACACACACACACACACACACACACACACACACACACACACACACACACACACACGCATACACGCATACACGCTCACAACACATACACACACACAACAGCTGTAAACACTGTAAACAAAATTCACAACTTTGTCCGATAAAAAATAAAGTTCACAAAATTACAAAATAACTTATTTAGTAAAACAATATATAACAAAAAAATCATTATATTCACATCACACGCACACTCATAATTATGAAGGCATGCACATGTATTTCATGCATTTTTTTTCAAGCTTCTTTATAAGAGAAATTGTTGGGTTTTTTGTTTTGCTTTGTTTTTCATTTTTCTGGTCTTTTTTTCCTTTTTTGTATTTCTCTTTTTTTTCTTTTCTTTTCCTTTTTTTTCTTTGTCTTTTTGTTTTCGTTTTTTTCTTCTTTTTTTCTTCTTCTCCTTTAGGAACTTTTCTTTTTCATAACTTTCTTTGTCATTCTCTCTCTCTCTCTCTCTCCTCTCTCTCTCTCTCTCCTCTCTCTCCTCTCTCTCTCTCTCTCTCTCTCTCTCTCTCAGTTTTGGCAGTTGATGGCTCAATGACTCTTAGTTATCAGTTTTAGGATGTTGTTGACTATAATTATGATTATGTATATTTTTTAAGAGTCTTATATATCTTTATAAGTCCCAAGAGATAAAGTTTACATTTAAATTTATTCTATGAAAATTCTGCAAAATCTTTCAGTACACTTGCATTTCTTTTTTAAGTCCCAAGAGATAAAATTCATTTTTCTATTCATTCTATGAAAAAATTACCCTTTGACATCTTACAAATTATGACGTGTGTGTGTGTGTGTGTGTGTGTGTGTGTGTGTGTGTGTGTGTGTGTGTGTGTGTGTGTGTGTTGTGTGTGTGTGTGTGTCTGTCTGTGTGTGTGTGTGTATGTGTAGCTGGCATGAAACATATATCAGTGTTTGATACCTTGCATTGCATTAATTCTGATTACAAGACAAAAAAGGCACCTACATGCACAGACACACTTCTGATTCTTCTCACTGGCATACCATGTGCACATGTGCGCACGCACACGCACACACACACACACACATCTCAAAAAAAACTTTTACAAAAATTATCCTTTTTTCTGGCCCTACACCCCCACACTATACACAGAGTGCATGCAGCTAAACCAGAACAGAATTTGGATCCAACCTTTTCCTTTTGCATCAAAATGTGGTAAACCTTTCCCTCGCTCACAAGCATAGTGCTACAGCAGATGCAGGAGTGGTTCTGACAGTGATGGCACGCTACACTCTGACTGTGGACTGGAAAAGGAGAGAACATTGGGTGCCCTCACTCCAGCCATCCCTGTGGCTCTCTCTCTACAACACCAGCCTGAAGATCAATGCACTCTTTCCAGTGCATTGACAGAGACAGAGACAAGACAGATAGTGAGAGTGTGTGTGTATATATGTGTGTGTGCGTGTGTGTGCGCGTGCGTGTGTGTGTGTGTGTGTGTGTGTGTGTGGAGGGCAGGATGGGTGCATTTGCATGTATGTGGCATGCACCAGGGCATGCCTATGTGTATGAGTGCTGTAGTATAATGTGTGTGCAACACACACACATGGACGCATGGGCATGCATATATGTATTATGTGTTAGAATGTGTGTGTAAATTGTGAGCTTATGTGTATGTATATGGTTACACCCAAGCACATGTAAGACTAAATCGCTGGAGTATGCCAAGTGTATGCAGGTGCCTTGTCCAAAATTGCCATAAAAATTATAACACTGATAGCAGTTTCACACAAAAAATATGGTTGCCTTGTCATTTGCAACTGCAACTCTGATAAAAGAAAAAGGTCTTTATCATTAACAAACTGATAAAAGCTAAAGGCCTTTATCATTATCAAACTGATAAAGGAAAAAAGGGGGAAAAGCCTTAATCATTATCAAACTCTTATAAAGGAAAAGGGTCTAATCATTATCAATCACTTCCCCACCTAAATGTGCATGTCACTTTTGTGACTGTCTCTGCCGTATCATTATACTGCATGAATGCATATTATATATCAGACTTCAGTGATGGTCTTTGCCTTATCTCTATCTAATGTGAATGTGTGATGCCCAACTTTTATGGTAAGTTTTTGCCTTATCAATCATCCCATGTGAATGCATCTAAATTTTGCAGCACTCTTTACATTACTGAGTGCATCACATCTAACATTAATGAGAACCATCTTCTATACAGAACCAACATCACTGGGTCCTAGACTGAACATTACCACACACAGAAAGTCAACAATTCCTAAGAAACTGAGAGGAAGAAGTCAGTGAGCCATAAATCACCAAAAATATCCCGCAGAGTTTGCTTGCATAAGAAGTGTCAACATTTAAAACAGAAATATTCATTCTTTAGATTAAAAGTAAAAAAGTGGAAAATAAATTTGCAAAACCCCTAAATCCTTAAGTCAGAAATACGCATATCTAACAAAAAAAATTCCACACAGTTTCTTTGGGAATTCTGTACTCAGATACCAGAATTTCATTCTAAATATCTTAAACAGAAAAAAACCTCACCCATATTGGTTTTTAAAAAAATGTTTAAAAGAAAAGAAAAGAAATCACCACAGACACAAACCCCAAACATTAATTCCTCAACAAGTTCATTCGTTCATCTTAAAAGCAGTCAATATTTCATTCGTCATTACAAAAGCTAGTCACTTTTCTCTCAATACATTTCAATTAATACTTATTAAACACAAACATACAATCATCATCCAGTATCTTATTACAAACAGTATGGAAATTTGTTATACAATCATCCAGTATCTTATTACAAACAGTAACTCGTGTCATGATAGTTCATTGTTTCAAATCTTTCTCACTTTGAAATCTCTCCAAACGAAAATGAGAAGAAAACAAATGAACACACACACACACACTCCAGCTAAAAAACAATTATCTCCCCCTCTCTCTGCCCCCCCCCCCCCCCCCCCTCCACTAGGTGAAAAGTTTTATAAAAACACATTCATCCCCCAGCCAACTCTCACTCCACCCATCCACACACACATTTGCTTAAAAAATAAAATAACCCTCTCCCACTCCCCCTCCCCCCCACCAGCAAAAAAGTTTCACACACACACATAGAAAAAATCTCTCACACCCCTCCTACCCCCCTCCCTCCCCCTGAAAAGTTTCACTTACACACACACATAACCAGCTAAAAAAAATTTCACCCCCCCCCCTCCCCCTGAAAAGTTTCACTTGTACACACACATAACCAGCTAAAAAAAATTTCACCCCCCCCCCCCTCCCCCTGAAAAGTTTCACTTTAACAAACTCAGCCCACCCTCACTCTCATCCTCCCCTCCCCCCAAAAAGTTTGACACACAGCTCCCTCCCCCCCCCCCCCAAACACACACAGACACTAAAAAGATTTACACACACACACACCCTCTTTCTCATTCAACACCACCCCCCCCCCTTTTCTCTCTCTCACCCCCCCTCTCTCTCTCACTTACCCACCCTCCCTCCCCCTTTCTCTCTCACTCACTCAACTCACCCACCCCTACCCCATAACACACACCAGCTAAAAAGTTTCACACACTATCACACACACACACACACACACACACACTCAACTCACCCACCCCTACCCCATAACACACACCAGCTAAAAAGTTTCACACACACACACACACTATCACACACACACACACACACACACACACACACACACACACACACACACACACACACACACACACACACTAACACTAACACACACACACACACTAACACTAACACACATATTACACACCGACCACTAAAAGTTGTCTTCCGTGATTTAAATAACTATTGACACAAACTCAATTTCAAATGATTTCAAATAATCAAACAAGTTCAACTGAAAGTCAGTTTAGATGACCAGAGCCATGTCTACACAATTCCAATTACAACTTTATCAAATCAATGCTGACACAAGTTCAATTACAACTCTATCAAATCAATGCTGATACACGTTCAATTACAACTCTATCAAATCAATGCTGACACAAGTTCAATTACAACTTTATCAAATCAATGCTGACACAAGTTCAATTACAACTTTATCAAATCAATGTTGACACAAGTTCTATTACAACTTTATCAAATCAATGCTGACACAAGTTCAATTACAACTTTATCAAATCAATGCTGACACAAGTTCAATTACAACTTTATCAAATCAATGCTGACACAAGTTCAATTACAACTTTATCAAATCAATGCTGACACAAGTTCAATTACAACTTTATCAAATCAATGCTGACACAAGTTCAATTACAACTTTATCACATCAATGCTGACACAAGTTCAATTACAACTTTATCACATCAATGCTGACACAAGTTCAATTACAACTTTATCACATCAATGCTGACACAAGTTCAATTACAACTTTATCACATCAATGCTGACACAAGTTCAATTACAACTTTATCACATCAATGCTGACACAAGTTCAATTACAACTCTATCAAATCAATGCTGACACAAGTTCAATTACAACTTTATCAAATCAATGCTGACACAAGTTCAATTACAACTTTATCAAATCAATACTGACACAAGTTCAATTACAACTTTATCAAATCAATGCTGACACAAGTTCAATTACAACTTTATCATATCAATGCTGACACAAGTTCAGCATGAACATACCAGCATGAATTCCACAGACCACTACAACCAGGTTTCAATTAACGGTCACTCTTAAAAACAAAATGATAAAAACAACTTTTAAAAGCCATTAAAAAAAAGAAAATCACACTTGTAATAAGGTATGTAATAATTCCAAACATTTCTTTTTCTAAAATTATAATCTACTTGACCAAAAAAACCCCACAGAAACACACACACACACTATAATATATATATATATATATATATATATATATATATATATATATATATATATATATATATATATATAATAAGTAGAAATAAAACCACCACCACTGAGAAAACCCCCAAACATTCATTCCTCAATGCATTCAGTCATTCATATTAAAAGCTATCATAGTATCAATGTACTATATACTTCATCCATTATTAACTAAAGCTTGTCATTTGCTTATGATGTCAGATAGTTTTCTTACTTTGAAATCTCTCAAAAATAAATGACAAACACATCAGCTAAAAAATCTCTCTCACCCTTCCCTCTCTTTTCCCAAACCTTTAGCTGAAAAGTTACACACACAACACACACTCCCCCCCCCCCCCCTTCCCCAGTTTCACTCTTACTCTGCCCCCCTCCCTTCAAGATAAAAAGTTTGACACACAACTCCCCCCCCTCCCCCCCAAAAAAAAAACCACCACACACAAACCAGTTAAAAGGCTTCCACTCCCCCCCCCCCTCCCCCCTTTCTCTCTCCCCCCCCCCCCCCTCTCTCTCTCTCACTCAACGCCCCCCCCCCCCCCTTCCCCTTTCTCATGCCACCCACCCCCACCAAACACCAGCTAAAACGTTTCACACACAAACACATGTACAAGACCCCCCCCCCTCCCCTCTCTCTCTCATTCACTCACTCACTAAACTCATCCACCCCCCACAACACATCGGCTAATAAGTTTCACACATAGACCCTCTCTCTCTCTCTCTCTCTCTCTCTCATTCTCTCTCCTCCTCTCTCTCTCTCTCTCTCTCTCTCTCTCTCTCACACACACACACACACAACGAGCTAAAAAAAAAAACTCACTCCCCCTCCTACCCCCCCCCCCCCCCCCCAAACAAGCTGAAAAGTTTCACATAAACAAACACACATAACAAGTTGAAAAAAATCTTTCACTCTACCCCCCCCTCTCCATAAGCTGAAAAGTTTCACTTGCACACACACATAACCAGCTAAAAAAAAATCTCACCCCCTTCCCCCTGAAAAATTTCACTTTAGCAAACTCCCCCCCACCCTCACTCTCATCCTCCCCTCCCCCCAAAATTTGACACACAACTCCCCCCCCCCCCCCCCCAAACACATACAGACACTAAAAAGATTTACACACACACACAACCCACTCTCACTCAACCACCACCCCCCCCCTTTTCTCTCTCTCCACCCCCCCCCCCCCCCCTCTCTCTCTCTCTCTCTCTCTCTCCCTCTGGTTTAAAAAAAAAAATTCCCCTTTTATCCAAATGTATGATTTATATTACATGTACAATTTTTGATAGATAGTGGTGGATTGATGTTTTCGGTTGTTTATTTCATTTTGTTCTCTTGTTTGCTCCTTATCTACTAACGCTTTTCTTTTTTTCCATAATCAAAAATTTTTATTGTGACTTCTGATTTTTGTCTTCTGAAAGAGTGCATTTTATTACCTTATCATATATAGTGTCCTTTATTCTTGTGTGTTGTTTGGCACTGCGTAAAGTCTTATTGTTTAGTATATTTTTAACTTGATGTATCCCTGAAAAGGGCGGGGACTGGATGTAAAAAAGCACATGAGTGCTTATCTATTATCCTCGAATAAAAGACTTTGCCTTGCCTTGCCTTGCCTTGCCTCTCTCTCTCATTTATCCACCCTCCCCCTTTCTCACTCACTCAACTCACCCACCCCTGCCCCATAACACACACCAGCTAAAAAGTTTCTCACACACACACACACACACACACAC
>CM060343.1:30136678-30141071 GCA_030674155.1 Stramonita haemastoma
TTAATCAAATCAATGTTTACAGAATTTCAATAATAATTTATCAAATCATTGGTTACACAAGTTCAATTACAATTTTATCAAATCAATGCTGACACAAGTTCAGCATGTACATGATACAAGCATTGCAAAGACCATCACAACCAGGTTTCAACAAACAGTCACTCATATAATATATAAAAAATTAACAATAATAAAAAGAAAACCACACATGTGATAAGGTATGTCATAATTCCAAATATTTTTAACATTCTAATCTCTTGAGAAAAAAAAAAAAAAAAAAAAGAAAGAAAAGAAAAAAACCTGACACAAAACCGACATTCATTCCTCAATAAATTCATTCAGTCGTCATAAAAGTTGCAAATTTAAAATACTTATTTTATTTTTTCATCCAACATCACCTAAAGTAAGTATTTTTTGTAATAATGGCAAACTCGTGTCATGACAATTAACTACTGCAAATTTTTTCTTACTTTGAAATCTTTCAAAGACAAGTAACAAACACACACACACACCAGCTAAAAAAAAATTCTCTCTCTCTCTCTCTCTCTCTCTCTCTCTCTCCTCTCTCCTCTCTTCCTCTCTCTCTCTCTCTCTCTCTCACACACACACACACACACACACACCAGCTAACCAGTTTCACTTACATATTACTCTCCCCCCTCCCCCTCACTCATCCCCTCCACTCTCACTCTCCCAAACACACACCACATGCACTCACAAGTACCTCCCCCCCAACACACACACACACACACACACATATATATATATATATACAAGTACCCCCCCCCCCCAAACACACACACACACACACACTCTCTCTCTCTCTCTCTCTCTCTCCTCTCTCTCCTCCTCTTCCTCCTCTCTCTCTCTCCTCTCTCTCTCTCTCTCTCTCTCTCTCTCTCACACACACACACACACACACACACACATACATGCCATTAGTCCGTTACATTATACAGCAAAATATCACCATGTAAGATTTGGGCTACTTTTCCCAGCAGAGCAGATCATCACAGCATACCCCCCCCCCCCCCCCTTTTTTTCAACCTTTATTATATCAATTTACTCTTGTATCAGTAGGAAGCTTTCCAAAATAACTCTGCATGCCATAAGAACACATTCTTGCTGTCATGGATTCTTCAATCAGTATTGACAGTGCTTTGCACACAGAGCTTTTGCTTGTTGGCTAATCTGAAAGACTAGCACTTCATTATTTCTTTTGTTTTCTCTAAAGTGTCACAAAATGAGAGGTAATATCTGAATTCAGATGGGATTTTCAGTGCAGAACTCTGGTAAGTTGATTTTGGGGTAACCCTGTTGTCTCTAGACCACTACCACTGCCCTTGGTAAAATCTGTTTTAGCTAATGACAGAATGTATCAGCCAAAATTACAATAGTTACATAATGATTAATGTGCATTAACTACACTTCATTTTCCAGGATTAGAGCTAAGGCAAGCTTCACAATAGTAAGGCAAGCTTCACAGTGGTAAGGCAAGCTACACATTGGTAAGGCAAGTTACACACAGCTGATGCAAACTTTACACAACTGATGCAAAATAAACACAGCTAAGAAAATCTACACACACCCGAGGTAAACTACACACACAAAGAAAAATAGTGATACAAAACTAAGGCATGCTACTTCTTTGAGATAAGAAAACTGGTATACAAAGCTGAGGTATGTAAAACAGATTATATGAGAAACAGAGATAATATTAATAATGAGCCATGGAAGCAGGTTAAACAGCCACAGACATAGCCATGAAGTAAATTATACAGAGCAACAGCAAGCTTCACAGAGCCAAGACATGTAACACAGAGCTAAGATAAAAGCTACACAGAGCTGAAACAAGTACCTCAGGGCAGAAAAAATGACTATGCAAAGCCATGGCAAGCCTCACTGAATTAAGAAAACCTGCTAAACAGAACTAAGGCAATACACTCAGACCAATGGCAATCTACACAGAGCTGTGGCAATCTACAAAGAGCTATGGCAATCTACACAGAGCTAATGCAGTTACACAGAGCTAATGCAGCTACACAGAGCTAGGACAACCTACACATGGACTGATTTAAGTATGGGTAACCACTAACAGCACCAACAGATACCAACTCACCTTTCAACAAGCAAAGTCAGCTCATTTGCAAGCATCAAGAATGAAACCTACAACAACTGGAATCATTCAATTCAAAGGAACCTACAAAACATATTTTATTGTAGCTATTTGGAACTAAACACACTGAGACAGAGCTCATAACTAAACCACCTCCAATCTTCTCGTCAAAACCTGTAAATAGCACCATCAACATGAACATACCCAGCATACATCCCCAAAGTTGGAATGTGTAAATGGCACCATCAACATGAACATACCCAGCATACATCCCCAAAGTAGGAATGTGTAAATGGCACCTTCAACATGAACATCCCCAGCATACATTCCCAAAGTTGGAATGTGTAAATGGCACCTTCAACATGAACATACCCAGCACACATCCCCATAGTTGGAATGTGTAAATGGCACCTTCAACATGAACATACCCTGCATACATCCCCAAAGACAAAGTTGGAATGCGGCTACCTTCATGGTGGGCAAAAACAGTTGCTTACGCAAAGTCTTACCATTGGTAAACCTCAGCTCTAGCCAAGGAACTCACACACACAAAAAGTATCTGTTGGCATTTATGCAGAAAATAAAATTTGAACTGAAGGCAGTGGTGGAGCTGACATCACAAAACTGACTGGTGGCGAGGGCGCGGGGCTGTGCGCCTTTTCTCTACTCAGATAAGCTACACCTGCACTTGATAGAGCATCATCCAATCCAAGGGATTGATTGTTAGGGCGTTAAATACACTGACCACAAACTTTATTTGTAGCATTTGACTATATATATATATTATATATATATATATATATATATATATATATATATATATATACTAGTTTATATCAATTTACTTATTTAGATGAAAATAATAATAAAAAATAAAATATTTTTTTTAAAAAGTGACCCAGGTAATGGTTTAATAAAATTACAAATAAGAGAAGGTATAGAATGAACAAAAACAAGAAAAATATAGTCAACTACAGTAAGAATATAGTAACAGGAGTTGGTGGATCAGCTTTCAGTTTATTAAGTACTTTGTATTAAGACTGGGGGGTGAATCTGAAACTAAGTATATTAGCACTGCATCATTATGTTTTATTTATTTATTTATTTGTTTATTTTATTCTATTACATCGAGGATAATGGAATAAGCATTCATGTGCTTTTTTTTCATCCAATCCTCGTGTATGCAGTTTTGCAAACATTATCTGTTCCCACCGGCACACAATGGCCTACTCTTACCAAAAGCGGAACAGGATTTAACATGTGCACAAGATGTTCTGCTGCATTTGCACAGTCTCATCTGAAAGACTTTTGGGGAGAGTGGAGTCAGCACTGATGTTAACTCCAGGGGAAAAAATGCCCTCAAGCAGGAATCGAACTCGGGTTGTCAAATTGGGAGGGCAATGTTCTGACCACTACACTATCCCGTCCCCAATCAGGCAACAGGAACTTAGGATGGTTAACTGAACAACTCATAACAGCACAGATACAATAATTGGAAACACTGTGCTCTAGAACTTCAATAAACTTAAAAGGATGCTGATGTTTTACTGTTCATTTCTTGTTTAGTCAATATTGTTTTAATACCATCTTATAGACACCTACACCACATCATGTACATAAGCTCTGAAAAATAATGAACACTCCCCAACTATTCCGGAATGGCACCAAGCATGTAAACAGCACACACACACCTTTGAAAGCAGTGCAGTCCAGTGGATCCGAGCATTCCTAAACTCTCTCCCAAGAACAGGACAAGACTGAACGGCGAGCACTGCAGTCTTACTACTTTACTTGAACTTTGAACCTTGAACTTTTCCAGGATTAGGCCTAAGGCTTCATCGGTCATCAATGCCCGGTGACTAGATAGGCCTACTTCTGTGTGGCAAAAGTACTTCAGGCCAAATCATCAGTTGCAAAAAAACTCCAAAGCTACTAGCCTAGGCTACCGAAGCCTTACTTGAATACTTGAACCTTGAACTTTTCGATGATTAAGACTTTTCATCTGTTCATCAGTCATCAATGCTAGGCGACTAGATAGGCCCCTAGGCCTACTTCTGAAATACTTCAGGCCAAATCATCAGTTGCAAAAAAAATCCAAAGCTACTAGGCCTAGGCCTAGGCTACGGAAGCAGCAAAGCAGCAAAGACTCGCGCTGTACACAGATAACCCCCACAGGCTACCTTCACCTTGGGAGCATCTCGTCCCCCCCCCCCCCCCCATCATTATTCCCCTGGCTGGTTACTCCCCTGGCTGGTTACTCCCCCCATCTTCTAATTT
>CM060343.1:30141171-30162491 GCA_030674155.1 Stramonita haemastoma
GAGAGAGAGAGAGAGTGTGTGTGTGTGTGTGTGTGCGTGTGTGCGTGTGTGTGTGTGTGTGTGTGTGTGTGTGTGTGTGTGTGTGTGTGTGTGTGTGTGTGTGTGTGTGTGTGACCTGCGTGGCAATTAGAATGTGCAGTAGTATATGTAATTGCAAAGTGAGAGAAAATTTGAAAAATGTTATTATGTTACACGAATTCATCTGAACTTGTTATTCCCCCTTGTCTACAGGGCTGTAATGCTGTATGGACAATAAAACTGTGTCAGTGTCAGTGTCAGTTTCAGTGTCAGTGTCAGTGTCAGTGTCAGTCTCTCTTCTCTCCTCTCTCTCTCTCCTCTCTCTCTCTCCTCTCTCTCTCTCTCTCTCTCTCTCTCTCTCTCTTCTCTCTCTCTCTTCTCCTCTCTCTCTCCTCTCTCTCCTCTCCTCTCTCTCTCTCTCTCTCTCTCTCATATTGCTTGGCTAAACAAAGGATTGCGAGACATAAAAATGTTCTTGCATGCATTTAAACAGAGACTTAAAGATTGGTTTGCCCAGGAATGAACTAGTACCATAAGAGATTGTAGTAGATTATGATGGTTATAGAAACTTGAAGACTGTTTTTGAAAAGATAAGTACAACAGTGAAATAAATACCTATGGTTGTCGTGCTTCCGCTACACAAGTACGATCTAATGCACTACCATTGAACAATAACACACACTGTTGTAACATTTCAAATGTATTTAAGCTATGCCATGTTTGTAAAGACAAAATAGAAAATGAAAAACACTTTTATTCAATTGTCCTGTCTATGAAGAATTGAGAAATAAGGGGTTTTTTTAATATTTCGAAAGATTTCTTACGCACGTGCTACTCAAAGCTACAATATTTACTGATAGATACAATACTAGCAGAGGAAATGAGATAGCTTTCTAGAAATATATCGTTTCCTTGATGAATAAAACATTTAAAACAATGTTGATTATGACGCACGTGAACTAGTTTGCGATGAACATGTTGGGTATAGATGGTATAATTTCGTGGTTGGTTGTTACTGATACATTATTTCATATGTATGTATTCGTTGATAGTAATATATTTGTAACAATTATGTCACAAGCTCACTCCATTTGCCCACCATTCTTTTGCATTGTGGCCTGAAACCGATGTACGGTTTAAGTCTGACGTCTGAAGTCGAAAGTCCGATGTCTCACTCTCATATTCAGTAGGCATAGTTTTCTAGTATTGTAACTGTTCTGAAAACATGGAGTTTTTAAAGGATTCCAGCTATTTGATGTGCGTTGCACTTGGAGTTTGCATTTTGTAGGCTTGTGTTCACATTGTCAGGTACAACTCTATTACCAACTTTGGGCCTTGTTGAGCTTTGAGCTGTTTTTTCTTCTGTAACCTTAAGCTAAGATTTTTTTTTAATTGTTGATCTAAGTCAGCAAATTAATTGCTATGTTCATGTGTGTTGTATTGACATTACTGTGTGGCTGATTTCTTTAACATTTTTGAATATTTATAATGTTGATTGTTTTTTATTATCGTCAATTTTCCTTGACTGAGGGTTGGGTGTAAAAAATACCCATCGTATTATTCTTTTACTTCAATAAAATGTTTCAAAAGTTTGAAATGTTTCAAATTGTTTCTCTCTCTTCTCTCTCTCTCTCCTCTCTCTCTCTCTCTCTCCTCTCTCTCTCGTCTCTCTCTCTCTCTCTCTCTCTCTCTCTCTCTCTCTCTCTCTCTCTCTCTCTCTCTTCCTCTCTCTCTCTCTCTCTCTCTCTCTCTACTCTCTCTCTCTCTCAATCACTCACACATACACGCATACACGCATACACGCATACACGCATACACGCATACACGCATACATACATACATACATACATACATACATACATACATACATACATACATACATACATACATACATGCATACATGCATACTTGCATACTTACATACATACATGCATACTTGCATACTTAGATACATACATACATACATACATACATACATACATACATACATACATACATACATACATACATACATACATTCACACGCACGCATGCACGCACGCACGCACGCACACACGCACGCACGCACGCACCCACACACAGATCTCTCTCTCTCTCTCTCTCTCTCTCTCTCTCTCTCTCTCTCTCTCTCTCTCTCTCTCTCTCTCTCTCTCTCTCTCTCTCTCTCTCTCTCTCTCTCTCTCTCTCTCTCTCTCTCTCTCTCTCTCTCTCTCTTGCTTTCTTTATTCAACTCAAAATCATCATTGATTCTTACTTCTCATTTTCGTTTCTGAATCAGTGACTTTATAACATTACCTTAATATTGTATCTCTGTGTTAATTCTTGCCTGTTGTTTGATACTTGGTATGGTTCCTTACTTTTGGTGTTGGATCATTATAATTGTTGATTTTATTTATATTTTTATTGGCAGTATCTCCCCCCCCCCCCCCCCTCCCCCAATAAGGATATTAGTTGTTTTTTTTTAAATTTCCCCCTTTTATCCAAATGTATGATTTATATCACATGTATAACTTTTGACAGATGGTGGTGGATTGATGTTTTCAGTTGTTTATTTCATCTTGTTCTCTTGTTTGCTCTTTACCTATTAACACTTTTCTATTCTTTCATAATCAAAATATTTTATTGTGACTTCTGATTTTTGTCTTCTGATCGAGTGCATTTTTATTACCTTATCATATATAGTGTCCTTATTCTTGTGTGTTGTTTGGTTTGCATAAAGCTTTATTGTTTAGTATCTTTTCAACTTGATGTATCCCTGAAAAGGGCTGGGACTGGATGTAAAAAAGCACACAAGTGCTTATCTATTATCCTCGAATAAAATAATTTGCCTTGCCTTGCCTTGCCTTGCCTTGCCTTGCCTTGCCTTGCCTTCTCTCTCTCTCTCTCTCTCTCTTCTCCTCTCTCTCCTCTCTCTCTCTCTCTCTCTCTCTCTCTCTCTCTCTCTCTCTCTCTCTCTCTCTCTCTCTCTCTCTCTCTCCTCTCTCTCTCTCTCTCTCTCTCTCTCTCTCTCTCTCTCTCTCTCTCTCTCTCACACACACACACACACACACACGCACACGCACACGCACACACACACATATACACAAACATACACATACACAATGTACCATCTGGAAATAAATTTTGACTTTGACTTTTCACACACACACACACGTGCGTACGCACGCACACACGCACGAACACACACACACACACACATGCACGCGCGCACACACACACTCACACACACACACACACACACACACACACACACACACACACACACACACACACACACACACACACATACACGATGTATCATCTGGAAATAAATTTTGACTTTGACTTTGACTTTTCACACACACACACACACACACACACACACACACACACACACACACACACACACACACACACACGTGCGTACGCAAACACACACACATACACACACAAAAGGTATACACTTTGGCAGGGTGGTGGATATTTCGGATATTGAGAGCCGGAGCAGCTCTAAGATGAAACAGGAGGGGAAATCTTAGCTTTGAAATAAGTATGTCTTGAGGCTGGATGTAAAAATCTCATAGGTAGGCTTTTGCCGAAGGGAGAGAGGGATATCGTTCCAGATCACTGGACCAGAAACAGGGAAAGAGCGACGGCAAATGGTGGGTTGATTGAATCTAGGTATTTGTAAGCACAGGGTATCTGCAGCAGAGCGGAGGGAACGAGGAGTGTGCGGGTAAAGACATTATACAGAGGTATGAGGGTGCTGTTTTATGGAGACATTAATATATAACAGAGAGTACTGATCTTATAGTTTACTCTCTGTGGTACAGGCAGGCAGTGGAGAGATAGCAAGAGAGGAGTAATGTGCTCAGACCTTTTCTTTCTGAAGACTATTCGAACTGCAGAGGTTTGTATACGTTGAATGGAGTGGAGAGATGATGCTGGCAGATCAGCCAAAAGAGAACTGCAATAGTCGAGACATGAAAGAATGAGAGACGTGACGAGTTTGGATGTTGCATCAGCGGACAGGTACTTTCGATTTACACCTATACACCGTAATTGATAGTAGCATGACTGGCAGGTCTGGGTGATGAATTTTTGCACGGATAGAGTGTTGTCAATAACAATCCCTAGATACTTCACAGCGGTGCATAGAGTGATTGATGTATTGCCGAATTGTATTGAAGCTTTAGTGATGGGAGACAGTTTGTGTTTGGTCCCTGCAAGCATGGCTTCAGTTTTTTCTGCATTTAGCTGTAAATTGTTCTGTTTCATTCAGTTTCGGATATCTGGAAAGCTGTAGCACATATTATTTATCAAGAGTAAGGGCAGATTTTCAGGAGTATTACTGCCTTGAAGCTGAGAGTCATCGGCATAAAAATGATGGTTGGTTTGAAGACGGTTTTTTATATGTGACAGTGGATCAGCGTAACAGAGTGAAAAGAACAGATCCTAGAACTGATCCCTACGGGACTCCACATTCTAGTTTGACAGGTTTAGATTTCGTGTTGTTTGCTGCAACTGTTTGGAATTGATCTATAAGGTACAAACTAAACCCAGTGAGGGCTGTGCTTTTTATGCCAACCGTATTTTGAAGACGGAAGAGAAAAGTTGAATGGTTTAGCGTCATAAGCTGCAGATAAATCGATAAAGGTAAAAATGGAGATTTTGCCTGTCAGAAGCATGTAGAGACGTAGTTAAGGTGTGGACGAGGAAGGTTTTAGTGTTGTGGTTGGCGCTATAGGCAGCCCGAAAAGGGGGATGGAGACTATTGGAATAAAGATGGTTGTTGAGTTATTTCAGGACGTGTTTTTCAAGGACTCTTGAGAGGAAAGGTTATCTTAGAAACAGGTCTATAATTTCTCAGAATCTCAGGGTCGAGATCGTGCTTTTTAAGTAGAAGTGCGACCATTGCGCTTTTGAGAGCTGATGGAAAATTTTCTGTAAAAAGGGATGAGTTACCTATGTTTCTGATAGAAGGTATAAGCTGTGGAATAGACAGTGTGAAACAAGAAGCAGGTTCAGGAGCAAGATTGCATGATTGTATTATCATTTCTCTCAGAATTGTCTTGATTTCTTTCTCGGTTGTTGGGTGAAAGAAAAAGAGAGGAGTACCAGTGAATAAAGGATCAGGAGGCGGAGGATGGAAAGAAGTCTGATCCAGTCTGGAACAAATGGTGCGGACTTTGTCAGAGAAGAATGAAGAAAACACAGCAGGAAGTTCAGAGGGGCTGCGATGTGGTCTGTCTGTTTTCTGTTTTGTTTTTCTGCCTTGCTGAAAGAAACAACGTGCGGAGCAAAGCAGACGGAGGCCACAGTTAACAGGCGCCCTGCAGACTTCTCCACAGAATGATGTCAGAGCCACAGAACCTGACCAGCCGGTGCGGAAGAAGGTGATAAGTACTGACCATGAAAGCTGGGACACAGGAACCTCTTGTTGTTGTTGTTGTTGTTGCTGTTGTTGTTGTAAAGGAGAAAATTGGGGCATAGAAACATCTTGCTGTTGTTGTTGTTGTTGTTGTTGTTGCTGTTGTTGCTTTTGTAAAGAGGAGAATGTTAGGACACAGTGACTGCTTGTTATTGTTGTTGCTGTTGTTGTTGTTAAGAGGAGAAAGATGGAACATAGGAACCTCTTGTTGTTGTGGTGGTGGTGGTGGTGGTGGTTAAATAGAGGAAGCTGGTGTGGTTTTGGTCAGGTCTCTTGCTAATCAGACTGTCCTGCAGGACACACTTGAAGGAGGGAGACATCTTACCGTCACAGTCTGCGTGAGTATGTCGCCAGAGAGAGAGAGAGAGGGGGGGGGGGGGGTCCGGAGAGAGAGAAAGAGGGGGGACAGAGAGAGAGAGGGGGGGACAGAGAGAGAAAGACGGGGGAGAGAGAGGGAGAGAGAGAGGGGGGGAGGAAGAGAGAGGGAGGGAGAGAGAAAGGGGGGAAGAGAGAGAGAAAGAGGGGGGTGACAGAGAGAGAGGGTGGGGAGAGAGAAAGAAGAGAGAGAGAGAGAGAGAGAGAGAGAGAGAGAGAGAGAGAGAGAGAGAGAGAGAGAGAGGAGAGAGAGAGGGCTGACACTGACACTGACACTGACACTGACACTGACACATTTTATTGCTTTTAAAGCTGTACAAAGCTCATCAAGCATGCATTGCAAAAGATCAAATCGAACACGACGCGAAATGTTTGACATGGAAACCATAACAAACAATGTTTTTTTGTGTGTTTTTTTTTATCGGAACTGACAATATTTGTCAGTGACTGTCATTTCATATGTACACACCAAGCAGCACACTGGTCCACGGTACACGGCCGTCATCACCCCAGGTAGAACCAGATGAGGTCACGGAGCACCTGTAGTTTGCGCAGAGCACGTGCCTGTGTGTCGGGGTATGCAGTTCTGCCAGCACGCCTTCCCCTCCGTAGGTTGTCCAGTTTCGTCACCTCTTCTGTCAAGCATGTTCTTTTTTTCTTGTTCGACGTACCAAAATACACAGTCATTTTCATTTTCTGTGTGGGACTTGCATGAGAATTCCAGCACCAAGTCATCTGACTCACAGAGTAATAGATTGTCATTCTCCGTGGTATACAGAGCAACTTTTCTGAAACATTTATTTCTGTCTCTGTCTTTTAAACGTCGCTGCAGAGAGAGAGAGAGAGAGAGAGAGAGAGAGAGAGAGAGAGAGAGAGAGAGAGAGAGAGAGAGAGAGAGAGAGAGAGAGAGAGAGAGAGAGAGAGAGAGAGAGAGAGAGAGAGAGAAGATCAAATCATATCTAATTGTTTTATTTCGAGGTTAGAGAAAAAGAGAAAGGCGGGAGAATGAGATAGGGAGAGAGAGAGACTGGGAGAGATGGAAAGAGCTAGGGAAAAGAGAGAGAGAGAGAGAGAGAGAGAGAGAGAGAGAGAGAGAGAGAGAGAGAGAGAGAGAGAGAGAGAGAGAGAGAGAGAGAGAGAGAGAGAGAGAAGAGAGGAGACGATAGAGAAAGAGAGGGGAGAGAGGAGTGGAGGGGGTTGAGAGAGAGGAAGAGAGAGGGGGAGAGGGATATAGAGAGAGGGATAGATACAGAGACAGAGACAGACAGAAAGACAGACAGAGAGATAGATAGACAGACAGAGAGACAGACAGACAGACAGACAGACAGACAGACAGACAGATAGATAGATAGACAGAGAGACAGAGACACAGAGAGAGGGGGGGGAGAGGAATATAGAGAAAGGGAGAGAGACAGACAGAGACAGAGAGTTGGATAAAAGAGAGGGGGGAAGAGAGAGAGGGAGAGAGGCACAGAGAGAGGCAGAGAGAAAGAGAGAGGGGGAAGAGAGAGAAAGAGAGAGAAAAAAGGGGGAGGGAGGGAGAGACAGACAAACAGACAGACAGACAGACAAACCGACAGACAGACAGACAGACAGATAGACAGACAGAGAGATGCTTTATAATGATTACTTGCAACGTTTCTTTATTAAGAACGACACATGTATTTCTGGTACTCATCCTAATAGAGAAAACTGTGTTGATTGTACGGAGTTATTTTCAGCTTCAATCAATAGTGAACACACATTCACACAAATACACGATGCAGACATTTACACACACACACACACACATACACACACACACACACACGCAGACACACATGAACACTCACTATTATCATCATTGTTGTTGTTATATTGTTATTATTATCATTATGGTTTTATTGTTATTACTATTATTAATGTTGTTGTTGTTGTTGTTGTTGTTGTTATCATTATTATCATCATCATCATCATCATCATCATCATCATCATTACCATCATCATCATCATCATCATATTTTCTTTTGTTCCTTTTGAGTTTATTTTGTTGTTCTGAGTTGTAATTTTTGGGTGGTTGGGGTGCTTTGGTTTGGTATTTCTGCTAGATAACTGGCCTGATGTAAAAAGCAACATTATTGCTTACTCAATGTACCGTCTGGAAATACAATTTTGACTTTGACTTTGACAGGGCGACTCGATGTAACATTGTGTAAAGCACACAAGAGCTTATTTCACCACCCTCGCAATAAAAGAAGAGGATATATGATTAAATAAAATAACACACAGACACACACACACACACACACACACACACACACACACACACACACAACACACACACACAACACACACACACACACACACACACACACACACGTCTTTCACAGATGCCCTGTCAGTCCTACAACCCCTTGTCTACAGACAAAGAAAGAAAACTCCACCAGTAGGAACTACAGCTCCTTACATAACACAAACGTGTAGCACTGCATGGATCCCTTCCCACTGTTATTTTATTTATTTATTTATTCTTTTATATCGAGGATACCAGAATAAGCAATCATGTGCATTTTTTCATCCGGTCCCCGTGTGTATGCAGTTTTGTAAATATTGTCATCTGTTCCCACCGGCACACGATGGCCTACTCTTACGAAAAGCGGAACAGGATTTAACGTGTGCGCAAGATGTTCTGCGTGCGTTCGCACACGGGGCCTCGGTTTAAAGTCTCATCCGAAGGACTTTTGGGGAGAGTGGAGTCAGCACTGATGTTAACTCCAGGAGGAAAATTTCCTCGACCGGACTCGAACCCGGGTCTTCAAATTGCCAGCGCAATGTTCTGACCACTAGGCTATCCGCCCCCGTGGCATCGCTCACTGTGGCATACCTAGCAACGAACACCCTGAGGTGCTTGCAAAACAGGGAGCACAGAAAGAACAGTGCCTCACCTTCAATGAAACGAAGACGATCATCAAATCAAATCAATGGCCCGACCCAGAGTAGAGAAGGACGACTACCACCATCTCAGAAGAGAAGAACACGTCGTCATTCTAAGACTCCGTACTGGGCACAACAGGCTAAATCACCCCATGTCCACAAAGCTGAAACTCGCTCCTTCCCTCCCCTGTGTGCTTGTGGTAAAGATAACTAGACTGCCAAGCACACCCTTCAAAGGTACACGCTATACCTGAGGAAGATTGTGTGGCTGACGGAGATAACCCTACAGAGCAAGCTGTACGGCCCACGAGAGGAGCGGGAAAGGACATGCCATTACTTTTCCCAGAGAATGTGCACAGCTGTCGTTGATCCAGTACCAGAGATGCAGCACTAAAATTAATAAGAGCAGAAGCCCCCTCACTTCAGGCTGGGACAGCAAAGCACCAGAGACCTCTGTGCAGTCATGTCAAGGATGTTCTGGTGTTGTTCAAGCCTGCTGCTCTGGGGAACCAAGCTGCAGGTCTCCAGTCCTCCCTTTAATGGGATGGGCAGCTTTCCTTTCATGGGATGGGCAGCTTTCCTTTGATGGGATGGGCAGCTTTCCTTTGATGGGATGGGCAGCTCTCCTTTGATGGGATGGGCAGCTTTCCTTTGATGGGATGGGCAGCTTTCCTTTGATGGGATGGGCAGCTTTCCTTTGATGGGATGGGCAGCTTTCCTTTGATGGGATGGGCAGCTTTCCTTTGATGGGATGGGCAGCTTTCCTTTAATGGGATGGGCAGCTTTCCTTTGATGGGATGGGCAGCTTATCTTTGATGAGATGGGTAGCTTTCCTTTGATGGGATGGGCAGCTTTCCTTTGATGGGATGGGCAGCTTTCCTTTGATGGGATGGGCAGCTTTCCTTTCGTGGGATGGGCAGCTTTCCTTTGTCGGGATGGGCAGCTTTCCTTTCGTGGGATGGGCAGCTTTCCTTTCGTGGGATGGGCAGCTTTCCTTTCGTGGGTTGACCCCCTCTTGACCATGGCATCCTGCATGAGATTCTTGGTGTCATCATGATCTTCAAGAGACTGGAGTCCTGTAATGGCCTCAAGCTCTGGTATTGGCTATAGTCACATTTTTTAAAATATTCTTTTATATCGAGTATAATGGAATAAGCACTCATGTGCTTTTTTGTCGTCCAGTCCCCGTGTGTATGCGGTTTTGTAAATATTGTCATCTGTTCCCACCGGCACACAATAGCCCACACTTAATAAAAGGGGAACAAGATTTAACGTATGCGCAATATGTTTTGCGTGCGTTCGCACACGGGGCCTCGGTTTACAGTCTCATCCGAAAGACTTTTGGGGAGAGTGGAGTCAGCACTGATGTTAACTCCAGGGGGAAAATCCCCTCGACCGGGAATCGAACTCGGGTCGTCAAATCACACCTCTACTCAGAAACCAAGACTTTGACTCTAACAAACTTAAGAGCTATAGACCTGTTTCATTTTATTTTATTTTTTATTTCTTATTTTATGCCACTTTATGTCACAGCAGGTTTGTCTGCTGAAATTCGGGCTGCTCTCCCCGGGGAGAGCGCGTTGACACAAGTGTAGCGCCTACCCATTTTTTCCCCCTCAGTGATGGTGTCTAAACACGACACCTGTGTGCATGCGGTTTTTTAATATCTTATTTTGTCATCCGCTCCTACCAGCACATGATGGCCTGCTCTTCCGAAAAGCGGAACGGGGTTTTAACGTGTGCGCAAGATGTTCCGCGTGCGTTCGCACACTGGGCCTCGGTCTATATTCTCATCCGAATGACTGACATTCAGTTCGATTTTTTCAAACCTATCTTTTATCTTTAAAGTCCTGGAAAAAGTAGTTCTATAACATCTCAACTACCACCCTCCATGCATTTCAGCCTGTCTGTCACGTCATCCACAGCACTAAAACCACCCTAGTCCATACCTTGAACACAATTCTACTCACTACTGACTCAGGGAAAACCTCCCTTTTCTCTCTACTTGACTTATCTGCAGCATTCGACACTCAATTCTTTTCTCCATCATCAAAAAACGCTTGGTGTTACTGGCACTGCCTTCATCTGGTTTAGTTCATACCTTACAGACCCATTCCAGACAGTCACAGTAAACAAGTTCCGACCATATTAATACCTGTCAAACTGGAATGTTGATTCCCACAGGGCTCAGTTCTTGGCCCTGTTCTTTTCACTTTCTACACTGCTCCACTGTCACATAATGACCGCCATCCGATCATTTTGACGCAGATGACTCTTAGATTCTAAGCAGTGAACATATTGCCTGAAAATCCTGAAAACCTGCCTTCTCTCTTGACGAATATGCCCTACTGCTTTCAAGATATCCAAATCTGGATACGATACAGAACAAGCTAAAGACGAATGCAGATAAAACAGAAGCTATACTTGTAAGGACCAAACACAAACTCTCTTTCATTACAATTACTTCAAAATAATTCAGTAAAACATCAGTCCCTATCTCCACTGCTGTCAAGTATCTAGGGGTTGTTATTGAAAACACAATTCCTATGCAAAAATCCATCATCCAAACCTGCCAGTCATGTTATTATCAATTACAGTGTATTAGTGGAATTTCAATGTACTGTCCACTGATCCAAGTTTGCCACATCTCTCATTCTTTTATGTCAGGACTATTGGAATTCTCTTTTTGGATGGTCTGCCAGCTTCACCTCTCCACTCCCTTCATCGTATACAAAACTCCACAACTCGACTAGTCCTTGGAAAGAAAAATATCAGAATATATTACCCTCTCTTGCGATCTCCTCACTGGCTACCTGTGTCAAAGAGAATCAACTACAAGATAAGTGCCCACTTTTACAAATGACTCCACAAAACAGCACTCTCCCTCATCTGTACACTCCTCGTTCTCTCCGCTCTGCTGCAGATACCCTGTGCTTACGAGATTCAACCAGTCCACAGCTGCTTATCGTTCTTTCTCTATTTCTGGTCCATTGGTCTGGGATGGCGTCTCTCTCTCTCTCCCTTTGCCAAAAGCCTACTATGACAAATATAAATCCAGCCTCAAGACATTGATTGCAAACCTAAGAGTTTTCCTCCCTGTTTCATCCCACAAACTGTCCCTGCCTTCAACAGCCAAAATCCCATTACCCTGCCAAAGTGTAAGCCTTTGTGTCAAAGCCAAAGTCAAAGTCAAGTTGTTTTTTTCACAGATGGTACATTGAGAATGCACCAACACTTGCTTTCTTTCATCAAGCCATCTAGAAAAGAAAATCCTGGAAGAAGATGAAAAAGAAAAAAAACAATCAACATTAATGACGACGACAATGATGACAGCAATAACGATGGGTAAAGTGATGATAATCTCAGCAAAGTAGCCCACCACACACACCTGAACCAAAATTATAGCATATCAATATTTCAACATGACCGCAGGTACGGGCCGTACTTTTTTTTTCACACACACACATTCATATATACATACAAACATACACTCATGCGTGCGTATGTGCACGCGTGCATCATGCTACACAATTTCTTGTAATATTTCAACAAACTTACATTGAAACCAAACAGTAAAAAAAAAAAAGGTGAATACAGGGGATTGAAGAGGTAAAATGTATAAGTCATTTTCAACACTGTTATTCATGAGATATTTTTCTTTTAATGTTTTTTTTTAAATTGGATTTTCCTTGTAGTACTTTTTAGATCTATTGGGCAATTATTCCATAAATGACTACCTGAATACAAAAGAACTTGATTTGTAGCAATCATTTTCTGCTTCTTGGAAACGTTAGCAAATAATTGTGCATGTGGTGATTTAATGTGAATGTTTTTTAATCTTTGGAGATGCATTTCTGTATATAACATTGTGCATTCACGCAGCTTTGTTGAAAAAAGTCTGTTAGGGAAAGTCAGTATATTTAATTGCTTGTAATCAGTAACAGTCAACGAGCTTGACTTAAACAAAACCAGTATAAGTGCTCTTTTATATAAACGGTGGATAAATTTCAAATTTGTTTCACTGCATTTGTCCCATAATGTTGATGCATAGTCCACGATAGGCAAAATATGGCCACACAAGAAGAGTTTACGAGAATGTTTGTCGAGAAAGTTCTTCTTTATCTTAGATAGTTGAAGTAACCTGTTAGAGAGACGTTTTCCCAGAGACATCATATGATCAGTCCAACTCAAGCTCTTGTCAATAGTGATACCTGGTATTTTATGAAGATCCACTCCTTCAATGAATCGTTTATCAATAAACAAGGATTTAAAACTAGATTTCATTATTTTTTCTTTTCTGTCTAGCTAAAACGTACATGCATTTTGCTTTTTGTGCATTTAAAGACAGGATTTAACTGTGTCCAAGAAATTAATCTGTCAATGTTATCCTGTAGTTTGTTGGCTAACCTACTGGGATCAGAGTCACTGCAGAACAGAGACACATCGTCAGCAAACATTCCACGGTGACAATTTATAAAGCAGGGTAAGTCATTTACATATATCGAAAACAGTATGGGTTCCAGCACTGATCCTTGTGGCATGCCATGTCTAACAGCTACTAAATTTTATGTTTGGTCATTAACTATCACTAGCTACTTCCTATTTGACAAAAAAAACTTGCTAGAAGATTAATAATTTCTAGTGTTAGCTTGTGCAAATATTATTTACGCAATAACAAAGAGTGGTTAATGACATCAAATGCCTTTTCGAAATCAACAAATAGAAGAACAGTAAATTGATTTTCGTTTACATTATGCAAGACACTGTGAGTGAGTTGAATAAGAGCTGTTTGACAGGAATAGTTTTTTCGAAACCCAGACTGACTTTCACTCATTAGTTTGTTATTAGTAAAGAAAGAATATATGGATTTTTGTTAATGCTTTTCAACAGGCTTAGACAAGACAGACAAAAATCGAAATTGGTGTGTAAATTTGACAGAGAAGAGGAATCACCTGACTTGTATACAGGTTCAACTTTTGCCTGCTTTAGTCTGTAGGGAAGCAACTTTTTTTCAATACACAAACTGTATGGGTATGTAAAAGAGTCAAGAATCAATGGACTTGAAAAGTTTTGATATTTTCGCATCTAAGTCATCTAAAACACGAGTTGATGACTTTTTTTGAAGAACTAAGCGTTCGGGTACATCTAGAATAGTCATTGGTGGTAGGTAGAATGGAAAAATAGTTGGTTTTGACTCCACGTACTGTTTTAAATAATGAAGATCGTTATATCCTGATCTGTCATGTGATATAACTTTATCTGCAACATGTTAAAAAAGGACAGTATGATTCATCTGCTGATATGTGTTTAATTGCCTGATGACTTTTAAATAAATATTTGTTTGGTTAATAAATGTATAGCTTTCCAAGCTTAGCGAGAATCGTTTGTTGATACTAACAGCTTTTGAAGGTAGTTATGCTTTGACCTGCGTTTAATTGAACTCGCTTTGATACTTATAAATTATGCTCTTTTGTTCCATGAGTTTTCATATAGTTTCTATAATGTATTTCAGATTAAATATCTTTTGTTATCCAAGGTGGTTTGATAACTTCCCTAAATCTTTTCCTTATGAACGGTGCATGTTTGTTGTAAACTGAAGTAAATGTATTAATCCAAAATTCGATAGCTTCGTTGGGATCTCTTATTTGATATGCATGATTTAATTGTGAATTTAACAGATCAGAAACAAAATCACTCTCATTCAAGTTTTTTTTTAATCTTCTGTATTACATTGTTTTGGTGTTCTACCTTAAGAATTTTCATTCGATTTTTAAACCAGGTAAAACAAACTGGATTATGATCACTACTCCCACATCACTCACTCTCACTCAGTCCCATGTCCCAAAGGACGTAGGGGGGACATGAGAGAAGACGCAACGGAGATCTTTTTCCATGCTTCACGATCCTGTGTGGCTAGTAGGAGGCGTTGCAGGGGTTGGGCAGTCCAGTCTTTGATGTTGTCAACCCATGATTTCTTTTGGCGGCCTCTTCTTCTCTTGCCCTCGACTGTTCCTTGCAAGATGGTTTTTGCTAGGGTGTTGTGTCTTGTGGTGTGACCAAACCACATCAGCTTTCTCCTCTTTATGGTGGAGAGCAAAGGCTCTTGGGGGCCCACACGCTTTTTGATTTCTTCTTTCACATAGTTATTGGTCTTGTGTTCTTTGTATGATATTTTGAGGAGTCTTCTGTGGCACTTGTTCTCGAATGCTTGGATTCTTCTCTCTAACTCTGCTGTCAGAGTCCATGATTCACAGCCATATAGGAGGATAGATATCACGAGAGATTTGTAGAGGTGGTATTTGGTGCAGAAGCTGATGTTGTTGCTTCTGATGATCCTCTGGAGTCTGACTAGAGCAGATGTTGCTGTTGCAATGCGAGCTTTCACCTCATTGTTCGATGTGCCATCTTTTGTTAGGATGGAGCCTAAGTATTTGAATTGGCTCACCTCTTCCAATATGTGACGCTCCACCATGAAATGAGTCGCTTAGCACATTACCCAATTTTGCGCTAGGAGCCTTTAAAGGCAGGTGGGGGTCAAGCTGTCAATTTTGAGATTTTGATTGAGTATTAAACTAGATCTGTTTATTTATCTTATAATGAAATATCAAGGCATAATTTTTATTCCTTTTGCTTTTAAATGTGTTTTGAAAATATCAAAGCACTCATTCTGACAACCTGTTACTAAAATAAACTTGCCCGTTTCTCATTTTGTCACATCCTGCAGTCTATCATTTCAATTTGTAATAATGTTGCACAGAACTGTCTGATTTTCAATCTGTTTTTTGTATTTGATAGCCACTTTATTGCACATTAATAACATGTCAATAACTAAAAATTGACCTCATGTGCACTCCGTCTCATTATGTGGTGGAGCGTCACATATTTCTCCATTCATCTTTATTTCCGTGCTGTCATTACTCGCGCTGTTGACCATGATCTTTGATTTCTCTGTACTGACCTCCATGCCGTATGCGCTTGCTCGATCTGTTAGACTGTCTGTGAGGATTTGCAGTTCTTGTTTGCTGCTGCCCATGAGGTCAATGTCATCTGCAAATCTGAGGTTGCAAAGGGGTCTTCCACCAATGGAGATGGAAGTGTGGTGGTTTTGCAGTGTCTCTGTCATGATGTTTTCGAGGAAGAGGTTGAAGAGTACAGGTGAGAGAAGGCAGCCCTGGCAGACTCCAACCGTGGTCTTGAAGAACTCGCCCACGTGATTGTTCATGAAAACTGCACTTCTTGCATTCTCGTACAGAGCCTTGATGACTTCAATTAGGCAGTTGTCGATGTTGAAGTGCCTGAGTACTTGCCAGAGGCCGTCATGCCATACCCTGTCAAAGGCCTTTTTGAAGTCTATAAAATTGTGGTACAAGTCTTTTTGGTGTTGGAGATGCTTCTCTATCAGAATTCTCAGGTTGAAAATTTGTTCCATTGTGCTGCGTTTTGGTCTAAAGCCCGCTTGTTCTTCTGCCAGGAGTTTTTCTGCTTGGTTTTTCAGTCTGTTGAGGACTACCTGCAGCATGATCTTGCTAGGATGGCTTATGAGACTGATGGTTCTGTAGTTCTGACATTGCTTGAGGTTTCCTTTCTTTGGCAGGGGTATTACAAGAGACTGTGTCCATTCTTTTGGCCATTCTTTGGTGTCGTGGATCTTCTGACAAAGATCTGTGAATCGCCTTGCTGTTTCATTCCCTCCATTTTTTATGAGTTCAGCTGGGATGTTATCGATTCCAGGGGACATCCCCTTCTTCAATTGTTTAATAGCTGTGTCTACTTCACACCTTAGTATTGGTGGGTCTTTATCTTGGTGTTCAGGGGGTTTGTCAGAAACTATGTTGGTATCTGGGCATAGTGGGTAGTTGTACAATCCCTCACAGTATTCTGTCCAGCGTTGGAGGATGGCATTGTTTTCCGTTAAAAGATTTCCTTCTTTGTCTTCAATAACAGAGGCTTTAGGCTGTGTGGTTTTAGTTAGTGCTTTCAGAGTGTTGTAAGCTGTTTTGCTGTTTCCCTTGGCCATTCCATCTTCGATGTTGTTGCATTGTTCTTCTATCCACGCTTCTTTGGCTTCTCTCATCTTTTTCCTCACTTCTCTGTGGCTATCCATGTACTTGTTGTTGGCTTCTTGACTTGTGAACTTTTGCTTCTTAAGTTCTCTTCTTTTGTCGCAGAGGTCAAGAACCTCATTTGTCACCCAGGGTTGTTTCTTTGTTCTGCTTCTGCCTAATGTTTCTTCTGCTGCTGTCGTTAGCACTTCTTTGATGTTGTTGGCTAGTGTGTTCACATCATTGTCAATGGCTGTGAGTGCGGCGAACTTTCCTCCAATGTTGGCTTGGAAGATCTCAACCACTGTTGGGTCTTTGAGTTTTTCCAGGTCAAATCTTATGCGTGGGCTTTTTGGCTGTTGTTTTGCTTTCAGTTTCAGCCTGATGGTGGTAAGTACAAGGTCGTGGTCACTGCCAATGTCAGCTCCTGGGAATGTTCTTGTATTTGCCTTGTTTATGCTAGATTTGAATCTTTGGGGTGACAGAATGTAATCAATTTGATTATGAATCAGACCATTTGGTGAGTGCCAGGTTGATGTTCTAGATGGCTTGTGAGGGTGGTACTCCCACATGATGGAGCACAAACTTCGAATATGTGTTGCTCGAAACTTTTCCCCAATTCATTAGACTATGAGTGGTGGTCTGGGTGCTAGTCTTTTGAACGAGATGATAAACCGAGGTCCTGTGTTCCATACAATCATGTAGCTCACGTAAAAGGGCCACACGGTAACAAGAGTTGTCCCTGGCAAAACTCTGCAGAAGAAAAGCCACTATGATAGGAAAACAAATACAGTTGCAAACAGGAAAAGAAAAAAAAATGAAGGGCGTTGCTATTCTTGGGGCGACGCGCTCTCCCCGGGGAGAACAGCCCAAACTTAAGAGAAATCTGCAGTGACTTAAAGCGATTCACAGTACAATACAATAATAAATACAATACAATACATTACATTACAATACCATACCATACAACACAGCATAATACAATAAATGGAAGTGGTTTTTATTTGTACAGAAAGGACTGAGTATGAGTACAGCCCCCTGATCCCATCTATCCAGACTTCAGCAGATGCACAGGATGCAAACACCTCCACCTTCCTTTCAACCCCCCCCCCCTTCCCTTCCTCCCCGAGGCCCCGTGTGCGAACGCACGGAGAACATCTTGCACACACGTTAAATCCAGTTCCGCTTTATGAAAGAGTAGGCCACTGTATATGGGATTAAAATTATTGAAGTTGACCTAGGAGATTATACAAAAAAAATCAACCCTAAATTCACAAGATGTCGCTGACGAGATTTGAACCCATGGTTTCATGGATCCACGGGATGAAAGTAGCGCGTATTGTATTGTATTGTATTGTATTGTATTGTATTGTATTGTATTGTATTGTATTGTATTGTATTGTATTGTATTGTAAAAAGGCAAGATAGGTTAAGGCGTCCCATAACCTGTGTGGTCGTAGGGGAGCGAGGCGTTAGAGACCTCAGCTTCTCTAGGGGCCAGCATCAACATCAGTGCTGACTCCACTCTCCCAAAAAAGTCTTTCGGATGAGACTTTAAACCAAGGCCCCGTGTGCGAACGCACGCAGAACATCTTGCGCACACGTTAAATCCTGTTCCGCTTTTCGTAAGAGTAGGCCATCGTGTGCCGGTGGGATCAGATGACATTTACAAAACTGCATACACACAGGGACTGCATGAAAAAAGCACAACAGTGCTTATTCCATTATCCTCGATATAAAAGAATAAATCAAATCAAATCAAATCAAATCAAATCAAATCAAATCAAATCAAATCAAATCAAATCAAATCTCTCTCTCTCTCTCTCTCTCTCTCTCTCTCTCTCTCTCTCTCTCTCTCTCTCTCTCTCTCTCTCTCTCTCTCTCTCTCTCTCTCTCTCTCTCTCTCTCTGCTAAATATTTTCCTTCTCCTCCTTAATCTGTCCCCCACTCCTCAATCTCTCCCCCCCCCCCCCCATCCTATCACCCTCACCAGCCGCCATGGAGCAGAGGTTGGCGCCTTGGATTTCGGACTGGAAGGTCGTGGGTTCGAATCCCACAAGAGTCATAGGATTTGGGGGGGCTCCGGCCGGCTCCTACCCAGAGTGAGTGTGCTGTGGGCTCAGAGGGGAGACTGGGACCACACAGTCGAGCTTCATCCACTTTACGAGTGCGAGTTTGGGAGTGTTGCTCAAATTACCTGACCATCACTGCAGGTGTCTGTATTTCTCGGACCGGTTGACGCCGGGATATAATTATTATGACCGTAAGCGTAGAGTACAACACTGTCAAGTAGTCTCAAAGCACATGCACTTCCACAGCAGCGTCACTACATCATCCTGATTCTCATCAATTATCATGCAATAAAAAAACTGCCTCTCATTCCGTGGCTGCGGCTGTTCTGGTTTCATGGTGACCTCAGCCTCGGTTTCCCCATACACCTCTGTGCCTGTGGTGAGTTTGTGTCAAAAGCTTTGGGGTTGGAGGTTCGGAAGGGCGGTCGTTGGAGGAACGTTGTGGTGGTCGCCACCTCAGGTGGGCGTCTTACTCAGTTAGGCTCCGCGACTGAGCAAATACTGTCTTTAGTAATAGGCTTAGTAGGTGGTGTCCTGTATATGTTAGATCAAAACAGGCACCACTGAACACCACCAAAGTGACCCAGCAGAAGTTCATGGCCCCTCTGGCTGGTGGTCCCACGGCGGCCTAATATTGATGAGCTATCTGTGTATTTCCATCCCGAGGACGAGACATAGCAAACCTGGGTATGGCTGTGGTGGGGAGATTTAAATGAGAGGCGTGGGAACAGCAGGACGTGGACGTTGCAAAAAAAAATTCTATCTCCCTCAACAAGTCCCCTCCTCTGGAAGGGACTCTTTAAACCCCTTCCTATCCTATCGTCTTCCTCCCTCCCCCGTAACCTCCTCCTTCTCTTCCAGCAAAACATTTGCACAGACAGGCGTAAACAAAATAAATGAAAATAAAATAAAATGAACAGTTGTATGACTCTGCCTTTGTGGTGGCGCGTTCATTTTAATTTATTTCATTTCATGGCGTGCATAGCCCCACTGACCACAAAAGCATTTTCTTCTTCGTCTAATGCTCAGACAGCAACTATTGTCTATCGTATGAGCGAAAATGCGTTGCAGTGTCAATAAGCATGTGACCAGTCAGGCCCGGTGCATCTGACTTTGGTGTGGGAGGGACTTGTTATCTTTAAAGTCTTTCTGGGAATACAAGGCAAGAGAATGGCTCAGGAAGGTAGAAAGTAGACAAGAGGGAGGTGACTCGAAGAAAAAGAACAATGCAGAAACAAAGAGAGGGATAGAAAAGACGAGAGGGAATTCCTAGCACATAATGAAAGAGAGGGAGGGGGTAGGAGAGAGGGAAAGAAGGAGGGGATGAATCTGGGTGGATGGGGGCAGCACAACAGGTGCTGAACATCTATGGTAAACCCAAAGTGTCCAAAGTGCCCAGTTCCAGAAGTGTTGCAAACCTTCAGTGTTTACCATGCCTCCCATAGAGAACAGATTCATTGCTTTCCACGCTAAAATTGTACACTGTGAGTAAATATGTGTATGCAAAACCACTTGCTGTCACTCTTCTTGTCAGAATTTCATCCTAGACGGTTGTACTATAATTATCTACTCATCAAAGATAAAGTTGTCTCTGATTCGCTGTGTTACAGAAGATGAGACAGGGGGAAAAAAACACACAAACTAAAAACACCCCCTTCCTCCCCGCCACACACAAATTCAAAATTCGAAACTGAAAAAAAACAGCAACACTTCATAATTTCGAAACCAGAGACATTCCGGCGGGTTAAAAGCCATACATAAAAACAGTAAACATGTAAAAAAAAATAATAATAAAACCACGGATATATACAGCACAGAACAGGTTCTGAACATCAGCACGCACCCATCACAGTATAAAGAGCACCCTCAAATCAGCAATACCTCAGCCAGTTATAAGCTCACCCAGGTATAATCGCAAACATTTGTGTGCACCAGTATGCACACGCATCCTCACATTCATGCACGACATGCACGCGCACGCGCGCACACACACCACACACACACATACACACACACACACACACAAACACACACACCACACACACCATTGAGAACATTCGCACACATAAACACGCATTTTATGACATATACCAAACTGCTATATCAAATTGTGAGATAAGACAAAATAAATATGAGTTAAATTAGTACTCTTTTTTATAAAGATATTGAACACAGTCTTTAAAAAAAAAAACACACACGCACGCACGCACAAACACACACAACACTCGCGCGCGCGCACGTACGCGCATACGCACGCACGTAAACCAAATTGTTATAGCTTGTTGCATGATTAAGCAAAATATCAATGAAATTAAATACTTTGTCCATTAAAATATTGAACTCAGGTTAAAATGATAAAGGAAGCCTTTCCTCTGCTTCAAAGTTTTCCATCCCTTTTCTGCCTGAGCACTGAATCTCTAAACCCCCTTCCCCTCTCCATTCCCTTCCTCCACCACTTGCTCTCTCTCTCTCTCTCTCTCTCTCTCTCTC
>CM060343.1:30162591-30167591 GCA_030674155.1 Stramonita haemastoma
TTTCTTGTTTAAACAGAAGCATGAGCCCACCACTTCATTTTTTCCCCGCTCAATTTGAATTTTAAAAAAAACAACCGTGCTGCTTTTGTAGCCACACTGATAGATCTAAATGAGGTCACCAGCCTGCGTGCCAGTGCTCGCGTGCGCACGCCCGCACGCGCGTGCGCACGCACACACACACACACACACACACACACACACACACACACACACACACACACACACACACCACACACACACACACACACACACTACATTGGATTAATGCATTCTATTGAAATGTACAACTAATATGCTCCCTATATAAGAAAAAGGCTCAAAGATTTCTCTTTTTTTTTTATAATGGTACCTCCTTAGATAACAAGACATTGAATCTGATTTAAACTTTACAAATTATCGGAAAACCCATGATACTTACGAACAATTGATGATACAAAGGAATACAGCCAATTTTCTTAAACGCAGATCAAAGCCTATTTACTTTTAACAGTTCATGCACATCCAAAATAATCAAAGATTTCAAAATTAACCAGGATAGACATAACCACTGGCTAATAATTTCCAAGACCAAGAAATAACCTGTACAAATCCAGCTTCTTGTATTCAGGCAGTGATTGGGGAATAATTTTCTACATTTGAAACATCAAAAGCAAAGACCAGTTAAAAACGCATGTCAAAATATATTTCATAGAACTTTTCATCAGTCTTTATATTACGACTTGTGACATTGCACATTTATCTCTGCTTTAGGCATCATCGTCTTCGCTTTTACTTGAATATCTTTATAATGTGGTTTATTTTTGTAACTGATCGATATAATATTGCATGTAGCATGTCTGTACAGGGTGTGGAGATGAAGGTGCCACTGACGTCATTATTGTCACTATAAAATTAATCTTTTATGAATAAAGCTTATAGTCATATGTATTGATACATCATATCTATGAGTACTCTGATCTGCTGATGTGGTGATATGATTTTAGACCCCGGCAGGCTTAATTTGATTTTTTTTTTCTTTTATATGGGGATGATGGAATAAGCATTCTTGTGCTTTTTTCATCCAGTCCTCGTGTGTATGTAGTTTTGTAAATGTCCTCTTTCCCACCGGCACACAAAACGGAACAGGATTTAACGTGTGCGCAAGGTGTTCTGCGTGCGTTTGCACACGGGGCCTCGGTTTAAAGTCTCATCCGAAGGACTTTGGGGGAGAGTGGAGTCAGCACTGATGTTAACTCCAGAAGAAAAATCTCCTCGACCGGACTCGAACCCAGGTCGTCAAATTGCCAGCACAATGTTCTGACCACTAGGCTATCCGTCCCCTTTTGTTTTACGGTTTTGTGTAGGTGATTTTCCTTCCGTTTCATACAATGCTATATTTGCGATTTTCAAATTTTAAGAAAAAGAATATTTCATCCAAGACTTGGAGTCCTTTTCTTAAAATGATCAAGGGGACAATCTGTGAAGAAATCCTCCTTTTAAAATCCATGAAAGTCAAGGCTTTTCTATCGAAAGTATTCTTTTCTTTTAAATGATAATAAACTAAAGATACTTTTTGTAAAATATAAATAATGGTTCAAATATGTGTGGATTCGTGGATATTACACACAGAGACTTGCAGAATACAAAGCATTCAAGGGAAGAGCAGATCAGACAGATTGTTAGAACTCGGGTTGCTACGAAACAGATACAAGGTTACAAATTCCATCCGACCCATGCCTAATACTTAGGCCTAAATGAAATCTAAGCTTAGTGCTGATTTTGTAAAACGACGGGATCAAGACAAGTGAACATTGTATTTTCGTTTCTGCATAGGGATATTTCCTCTCTCTCTCTCTCTCTCTCTCTCTCTCTCTCTCTCCTCTCTCTCTCTCTCTCCTCTCTCCTCTCTCTCTCTCTCTCTCTCCTCTCTCTCTCTCTCTCTCTCTCTCTCCTCTCTCTCTCTCTCTCTCTCTCTCTCTCTCTCTCTCTCTCTCTCCTCTCTCTCTCTCTCCTCTCTCTCTCTCCTCTCTCTCTCTCTCTCTCCTCTCTCTCTCTCTCTCCTCTCCTCTCTCTCTCTCTCTCTCTCTCTCTCTCTCTCTCTCTCTCTCTCTCTCTCTCTCTCTCTCTCTCTCCTCTCCTCCTCTCTCCTCTCTCTCTCCCCTCTCTCTCTCTCTCTCTCTCTCTCTCTCTCTCTCTCTCTCTCTCTCTCTCTCTCTCTCTCTCTCTCTCTCTCCTCTCTCTCTCTCTCTCTCTCTCTCTCTCTCTCTCTCTCTCTCTCTCTCTCTCTCTCTCTCTCTCTCTCTCTCTCTCTCTCTCCTCTCTTCTCTCTCTCTCTCTCTCTCTCTCTCTCTCTTCTTCCTCTCTCTCTCTCTCTCTCTCTCTCTCTCTCTCTCCTCTCTCTCTCTCTCTCTCTATATATATATATATATATCTGTGTGTGTACGTGTGTACTAGTTTGGCGACATTGGGGCTACCCGGAGAACTTGACAACCAGTTCTCAATTCCTATGTTCTGCCTTTTTGCATGGTCCCCGCCACATGCGCGCACACAAACAAACACACTGACAAACACCAGCGCGCACGCATGCATACCCACCCCCCTGCAGAAAAAGGTGCGGTTTGGGGCCAAGATGCGAGCCAAAGAGCCGTTTTTGGCCCCGTGCCACCCCGACTTTTGCACGATAAAAGATCCCAGGGCACCAAGACAATATGGCACTGCATGCATACGCCCTCTCCCACCATCTTTCAGGTGTGTGGCGCCGGATCTGTGGCGACGACACAGCCCCCAAGAGCTAAGAAAGCTAGTTTGTCGCAAGGAAAGCTGGTAAGTGTACGCAACAAAAAACAAGCAGGGCGCACACTAATTATGACAATGTACAGCAATATGATGCACCGCAGCAAAGTGCAGGTTCCCCGCAACATGCGCGCACACTGTTCATACTGGCACATGATGGCATACTCTTACGAAAAGCGGAACGGGATTTAACGTGTGAGCAAGATGTTATGCGTGGGATGCACACGGGGCCTCGGTTTACAGTCTCATCCAAAGGACTTTTGGGGAGAGTGGAGTCAGCACTGATGTTAACTCCAGGAGAGAAATCTCCTCGACCACATTGGAACCTGGGTCATCAAATTGCCCGCGTAATGTTCTGACCACTAGGCTATCTCTCCCCCCAAGAGACACACAGAGAGACAGAGAGAGAGATCAAGCTCTGGATGTGTTTCAAAAGTATCCTGATCTTGTCTCAGAAATTATGTGTCACAGTGTGAATCTGTGCCGGTGTGTAAGTGAGTGTGCTTGTGCAGACACTGAAGAAAACTGCCGCCAACTTCTCTTTCACAAAATGGGGTCACATTCCCAACTCCTGACGTCAGTGTCCTAAATTCAGCCACCAATCACAGCAAGGCAGCACCTTGTTTGAATAGAAGCCTAGGCCGCCACTTTTTTCCCCTCAACTTGAATTTCGAAACAAACCCGTGCTGCTTTTGTGGCCACGCTGACAGATCTAAATGAGGTCCCTCATGCTGCGCACGTGTGCACACGCAGGCACGCATACACACACACACACACACACCACACACACACACACACACAACACACACACACACACACACACACACACACACACACACACACACACACACACACACAGATGCATTGATTTAATGGATTCTCTTTAAATGTAGGACAAACATGCTCCCTGTATAAGAAAAAAGGAAACTTCCTTAGGTGAAATAAGATACTGAATCAAACATAAACCACAGAAACTATCTTAACCCGTAGCACAAATGTAATGTTCCACCACATAAGGAGTCGCATTGCTCCAGAGGTAATTTTTTTGTTATTGACAAGTTATTTATTTGCAATATAAAAAAAAGGCTATTCAATGCATAAAAGAGATTGAAAATCGGACTATTGTGTGCAAAGTTATTACAAATTGAAAAGATAGACTGCAGGATTGACAAAATGAGAAACCGGCAAGTTTATTTTCGTAACAGGTTGTCAGAATGAGAGCTTGGGTATTTTCAAATTACAATTAAAAGCAATAGGAATACAAAAAAAATATGCCTTGATATTTCATTACAAGGTAGAACAAACATATTCAGTTTAATAATTGATCAACATCTCAAAATTGACAACTTGACCCCCACCTGCCTTTAATGGCTCCCAGTGCAAAATTGGGTAATGTGCTAAGCGACTCATTTCGTGGTGGAGCGTCACAAATGAACAATTTAGGATCGAAACATACACATCTAATTCTTTTAAAGGCATTTCAAAGCCTAGTTATTGCATATCCCAAGATAATCAAATATTTAAACAAAATAAGCATACACACAGGCACTTGCTAATATTTCCCAGACCCAGAAATAAACTGTACAAACCGAGCTTCTTGTATTCAGGATAGGCTTCCAAAACTTTGAAACGTACCCAAAACAAAGATCACTTTAAAACACATCTAAAAATAAAATAAATTTCATCAATTATAAGGTGTTTCGGTGGTCTACAGATAACGGGCCTGTCTAGAAAGCGAAAAGTCCGGGGGAAGTGTGCGGTGGTTCGAATTCCGTTTGAGCCCAAAAATTTTCCTTCATCCATTAGATGAGAGGTGGTCTGCCTGATGCTCTTTCGGATGAGACGAATAAACTGAGGTCCCGTATGTTACATATCATTATTTAACGCACATGAAAGAACCAACAGCAACAAAATTCTGTAGAAAAAGCCACTATGATAGCGAAACAAATACACCTGCAGACAGGAAAAAGAAAAAAATAATGGGTAGGCCATGCACTTGTGGCGACGTGCTTTTCCGGGGAGAGCAGCCCGAATTTCAGGCAAAGAAATCTGCTGTGACATAAAGTGGTTTAGAAGACGATTGGTAAACTTGTACAGTGATCTTTCCTTTAGGCCTCATCCTTTTCTGTTTCACTTGGACGTGTTTGTAGTGGGCTTTATTGTTACCCTTTTCACACTTTCACACCACTTTAAGTCACAGCACATTTCTCTGTGTGGCATTCGGGCTG